>CM059188.1:12349025-12641709 GCA_030323885.1 Branchipolynoe longqiensis | reverse complement strand
CCAAACACTGCATATTGGCGTGAAATCAAATTAAGGAGGCAAGTGCATACAGGTACTTAGGAACAGTGATTGATTCTACCTTAAATGGGAATCAACAGCTGGCTAGACTAACTCAATCATTGGCACTAAAAATGACTACAATCAGGAAGATGTGGAGCTTCATAAGCGAAAACACTGCCCTACTGCTGTATAAATCGACAGTTCTACCAATAATAGACTATAATGATATAATTTATGGATTGCTCACAAAGCAGCAACTGACTAAGCTACAAAGGATCCAAAACCGGGCGTTAAGAACAATTTATTGGGGCAAAACACTAAGTGTACAGGAAATGCATGACAAAGCAAACCTAGATTACCTAATGGTTAGAAGAGATTCACATCTCCTATCACTTATGTACAGAAGAGCCAGAGATACCCAATATATAGAAAACACAAAAAGGAATACTAGACGGGCAGATTCCACTCTACTCAAAGTCCCCAAGCCTTCCACAAACAAACTAATTAAAGCACCAATTTACAAAGGCAGCATGATGTGGAACAACCTACCAACCAGAACCAGGGCAGCGTCATCTTACCTAGAATTTAAAAACTCACTGAGAGAACATCGGATTGGGCAGGCCCTTATGCAGTTGCAGTAAAGTATGTTCCATGGCGTCACCATACAGTAAGTGGCAGACCACCAAACCCTCAGCCTCGGTTTCTCACCCCCCCCCCCCCAGCCCCCACTTTTTATTTGTTGCTGTTCCTCTGTTATCTCCAGTCAACCATATACGATGACAGAGACAGTCCAGGTAAAAAATGTAAAATTTAAGACCTAAATGCACTGGGATTGGTCCCACTGCTTCACTGGTCACAGATGGTCCAGTGTACTATTAACAACTCCACCCCAACAACATAATTCTTAAACTCACATAACTAGCTTCATTAGAGTTACACTAGAATTTTTCCTAACAAACCAACATTTATATACCGCTTGCCTAGCTGCAACTGAACATTAAAACTTACTACAAGTTTACCAACTGAATACAGAAGATAACTTCTGCTTACATTCTAAATACTATGTAAATACTCACATTGATCTGACTAATATTGATCTAGTTATATGACACTACTGAACCATATTGTTATGGAACTTTGGGTTTCAGAATTTCATTGTGTTACATGGTGCAAATTGTCTATTCAACAGGTATTGTACACCTTATTCTATATACCTTTTGTGTAAATAACACTGAATTGAAAAATGGCTGGAAGACCAGTGCTTCGGCACTGACAAAAGACTTATTCAGCAGAATAAACATATTTACCCCCCAAAAAAAAAAGAATGTGTATTATAATGTATTATAATAATATAAAGGAACGGAGCAATTCCAATATTGATGTCATATTCATTGTACGATTATTTGCGTGTATTCGGGATTCGCGCACCCACCCCATTATATGCGTGCGATTGGGGCGCCAAATGTTTGTGGCGGAAATAACTCAAACCACTGTCACTTCGCTCGCATTTTTCTTTTTGGTGGGGCATATTAGTCCCAGCCAGAGAACTAATAAAGAACTCAGCCCAACTCTGCTTTGTCTAACCTTATTGCCTAGTGGTTTATAGTAATATAACCGAGCAATATGAGGTGCTGACTGTTTACTGTGCTGGGAATATTTCTTTTTGTGCACGCAATGTTCCTGTTTATTGAAACTGTAATTATGTCTGCATAGGGTGCAGTCCAAATGCTAGATGTTTGTTGCTGACTGGTGTTCTTAAAGGTGCATAGTCCGATGCTTTTGAGTTTCTGTCATTTTCTGAGATAAATGTATTATGTTGATCGCTATAATCTACCATACTTTAGCTTAAAGCAACTTTTATTTAAAATGGCTAACTTTTGAGATATTTGAAGTGCAACCATGCAAAATTAGTTTTGGCAGGCATGCCAAAACTCTGACACCATAGACTTCTTCAGTAACAGGACTTATTAAATTGCCTCAGTATTCCCTCAAATTTGCCGACACATGCTTAATAAGAGCACCAGTATCTATGTTTGATATCTAGAATCAAATCTAGATAATTGCTTTTATTTTTGAAATGTTGATCTTTTCATTGGACTATGCAGCTTTAAGCTTGCAATGTTGGTATATGGAACTTAATTGCTATTTAAAGCTGCATAGTCCGATGAAAACATTAAATTTTAAAATCCAACACAATTATCTAGATTTGATTATACATATCTAACTTAGATACTGGTGCACTCATCAAGCATATGTCACCACGGGGAAGGGAATACTGAGGCAATTTGATAGAATCTGTTATTGTGTCAGAGTTTGAGCGTGCTTGACAAAATTAATTTGGCATGTTTGCACTTCAAATATCTCAAAAGTTAGACATGTAAAATAAAAGGGATTCATGTAGGATTACGCATTGTACTGTTAATTATAGGATTCATAGGTAACCCAGGAAACTATATACAGTAGTAAATAAGTAGCAGTAGTATTCTTAATATTTAGGTCATCATCACGCTTTCAGTCCTGATGCGACAAAGACTGCTTTCATTACTTGACTGCCACTCTCCATTTAGCTCTCTGCTGTGAGAGTGATGTCCATGAGTCGGTCTTAATGTCTCTCAGCTTCAGGTTTTTCTTGATGGTATCCTTGAACTGGAGGCAGTTGAGAATAGATACATTTCATGAAAGCTGCCTGCAAAAGTGTTGAAGTGTTGCTGGCTTTTGCAAGTTACCAGTGGCACTCTCTTGGAGAGGAAATAGAGGTTTCACACCGGCAAGTACATGTCAAGACAGGCGCAAAATTATTTTTCCCTGCAGTGCCTGGTCGGGAGATGTTGAGAGTTCCATACATCAACAGCCCTTAATACTGCCACAGTGACATGGTTTTCTGTTTAGGGTTTGCTCCCTTAGCCTTCGGTTCTGTCAAGATCCTGTACCACAAGGCAGTGGATTACAACTGTGCAGGGCAGGGGCGTCAAACTCTCTGAGGTGTTGCAATAGCTGCAATACCTGCACACCAATATTCAGGTAAACAATGGATATTAAAACATGAGGGAGATTGTATCCTGAAGGCCTAATACACCCTGCCACCAGTTCCTTATGGCCAGACAGGATGGCCGAATGAGTTGAGCGTCCATCTCTTGTTTTGGTAGATCGTGGGATTCGAACCCACGGGTTCGTACCCTTGTTGAGTCAAACCAATGACTTAAAAATGTATACTTGTCACTTCCTAGCCAGCCACTCAGCATTATTAGGATAGGGCAAGGACTGGTTAGCTCAGTGTCTGTATAAAATGACTGGGTGGAATATCACATCATGGTTTCCCAATGGGGGCAGCACTATGAATTTGCCACGAGTGTGCACTGTCACAATTCGGTACCCATCCTGATAGGACCGTAGATGTTCCCAGGACGTAAAACTCCAACAAGCAACCAACCAGCTCCTTATCTAGTAACTGTGCATACTTATCCAACTTAATCTGTGTGCAATGTAGATTTCTATGATTAACAACAGACGGCAGCACCAACCTCTTTTTTGCATACAAACGCCACCTGGTGGATCACATATACATCATTAGTTGCAGTCACAGCTGTTATTCATCGGAATGTGGTCTTTTTCTTGACACTTTTTCTTGTCGGTTCCATCAGTTCCCTAAAGCCTATCAAGCCGGGTAGGGTCTAACTGCACACATGGGCCCGATCTATCAGAGAGGTGCAGTGTGGGGCGAGCAGGCCATCGAGGCAGGCGAGGGGGAGGGTTAAATAGAGATTGATCAAATACTTAAAAGGGCAGTAACACGACTAGGACAACTTTACTTCTGCACAATTGTCATGATTCAATATGACCGAATATGGCTAGTGTGGTTGGTGTGGGTGGTGTGGGTGGTGTGGGTGGTGTGGGTGCGGTGTGTGATGAGGGTGATGTGGGTGCGGTGGGTGGTGTGGTGTGGTGTGGGTGGTGTGGGTGGTGTGGGTGGTGTGGGTGGTGTGGGTGGTGTGGGTGGTGTGGGTGGTGTGGGTGGCGTGGGTGGCGTGGGTGGCGTGGGTGGCGTGGGTGGTGTGGGTGGTGTGGGTGGTGTGGGTGGCGTGGGTGGCGTGGGTGGCGTGGGTGGTGTGAGTGGTGTGGGTGGTGTGGGTGGTGTGGGTGGTGTGGGTGGTGTGGGTGGTGTGGGTGGTGTGGGTGGTGTGGGTGGTGTGGGTGGTGTGGCGTGGGTGGGTGCGGCGGGTGGTCTGGGGAGTGTGGGTTGTGTGGGTGGTGTGGGTGGTGTGGGTGCGGTGGGTGGTGTGGGTCGTCTATTGCAGTTGCTTAATGCAAACAATTGCACACAATTGAGAATCTTGGGAAATATCAGATCTGACAGTTAAAATTGTTTAATTATACCAAGATGATTGTTTGTTTGTTGCTGCTTCATGTCCTAGCAACATCTAATGTCATACCAGGATGGGTACCGACTTGTGACAGTGCGCACTCATGGCGACTTTATAGTGCTGAGTACCCGTTCTGATATGGCCTTAGATGTTGCTAGGACGTAAATCAACAAGAAAACAAACAAAGATGGTGCCAAAGTGATCGCAAGGTGGTGCGACCAGGGTATAAGTGAATGGTCGTAAAGGGCGTTTTTGTGTAACCCCACAATTCGACAATTAGACACTCCTAGTTCAGATGCTGCCCTCTGAGATAACCAAATAAGGTGTTGTACCCGCCAGTTTGACGCCCCTGCCCTGGAGAGTTGTAAACCACTGCCTTGTGGTACAGGTTCTTGACAGAACCAAAGGCTAAGGGAGCAAACACTGAACAGAAAACCATGTCACTGTGGCAGCATCAAGGGCGGTTGATGTATGGAACGCCCAACATCTCCCGACCAGCCACTACAGGGACAAATAGTTTTGCGCCTGTCTGGACATTTTCTTGCCGGTGTGAGACCTATATCTGCTCCCTGAGAGAGTGCCGCTGGTAATTTGCAAAAGCCAGCAGCACTTCAACATTTTTGCAGGCAGCTTTCATGAAATGTTTAAGGAAATACTCAAACAGACGGGGCTGCCCTCTATGGAAGATCTGCTGATCAAAAAGAATCTCCGGTGGACTGGACACCTCATGAGGATGTCATCAGACAGGCAACCAAAGCAGATCCTCTACTCTCAACTGTCTTCAAATTACAGAAAGAGAGGGTGCCCTCGTCTCCGGTTCAAGGATACCATCAAGAGAAACCTGAAGCTGAGAGACATTAAGACCGACTCATGGACATCACTCTCACAGCAGAGAACTAAACGGAGAGCGGCAGTCAACTAATGAAAGCAGTCTTTGTCGCATCGCGACCGACACCATGATGATGACTCGCCATTCAAAATGCACAAACAACATTGTCCATGATGTGCGCAACATGGGTAATTGAATGAACGAGACTGTGAATCTCAGTAGATTAGGGCACCATGGCGCCGACTATATTCTATTCTTAGAACTAATAACTTTGGCCACTGATCGACGCGCCATCTACATGATACTTCTTGAACTACGCAGTTAGATTAAAATCAGACTGGTGGCGACATCTATATTCACTTTTAGAACTAAAATGGCCGCCGATTGACGCGCCACCTATAGTGATTTCCAGTCAAAGCCGATGACGTGGCACTGGAGATATTCACTTCGACCAGACTTTTCAAACCGAGAGGACGTACTTCTGCCGCCCAGATTTGGATTGTAACTGGAGCGAGCATGACGGTTGAAAAAATCCAAGAACATTAGGTCGAAGTCAGTGGCATCACCCCATGAATCTACGCCGTAAAGCTAGCCTTGCTCAAGTCAAAAAATGGATTGGACGTGAGGCACGGTGAGACGAAAGTGACACAAACAAAATGGACGTGACAAGAAAGCCTGCAGGCGGCCATGACAGCATGCTTGACGGATCGATATGGAGGCGATCGCTTAAACCGACAAACCATTGCTCCTCTGTGGTACAATCGGCTGAAACCTACTATCACCAGCAAGTGGAAGCGACAAAGTACGCGGAGTGACGGAAATGCAGGTACGGTGGGCTTCGCCGGCGGAGTGCTCAGGTCACGATACGAGGAGGTGGCCATGACAGCACGCTCGACAATCACAATGTAGGCGATCGGTTAAACCGACAAGACATCGCTCCTCCATGGTACAATCGGCTGAAATTTCTTCTGATGCTGGCCGATGGTTTGAGCGATGGAATTGTCACAACCGTGGGTTCGAATCTTGTTCACTCGATCGCTGGGGGCATCGGAGGCGTGCCGGTGGAGAGGAGGACGTGTTATCTACGATGCAGTTTTTCTCCGAGCCGGCGGCATGCTGACGTCATGCTGCAAGGAGGCGGCCATGACAGCATGCTCGACGGATCGTTAAGGAGGCGATCGTTTGAATCGACATGCCAAATGGATGCGACGAGCAAACCTGTGGACGTAGGATTAATCGTGGCGCTGGCTACAGTACAAAACCAAATTGACGATCTCAAAACTGACATTGGTGCATGTATCGATGAACCGCATGAAGCACGTAGTGAAAGAGGGTTTGTGACGTCATGCCACGTGGAGGCGGACATGACAGCATGCTCGGTATTTCATGGACACAATCGATCGGAGCGACCCCTGGAGACACTACAACATGGTCAATGCACCGATACAACGTCGATGCTATGGACCTCATGGACGTGGTCTGGCTACTTCGCAAAAACGGTTGGACTTATTAAAGTCGGGATTGGTGCTCGGATCGCTGGCCATGAAGTCCTGAGTGCCAATGTTGGCACCCAATAACAAGATGAAGGTAAACGAGTCAGCTTTCCTCCTTGGAACTGGATCTGAACATCCAGTGTTATAAGGGAGGAAAAACAGAAAGTAACAATTTCTGACAATTTTATCATATACCCAGACCCTTCATTTGTTAAATGCCAATGCATAGATGGTGTTGGTGGTGATACTATATAGTCACTGACCGACCATACAGGATATGAATGACATGGCCGCAGGGAAAGCTCCCTCCGTCTAAAACCTCATCTCGAATGCTGACATCAGCAAACTGCATATACAACCGCCAGTGCTGATATTACAGAAATGGTGACCAACATCAAGAACCAAAAACACAAAAAGTCAAGTAACAAAAGCTGACACTCCACATTCTAATTCTTAACTTGACATCAGCGAATCTCACATGCAATCGACAGCGTTGACAGTACAGGAATGGTGACCCACATCAAGAACACAAAACTGACACTGCATAGAAGCAACCGGTCCCCATGCTATGTTGATGTACTCGTAGAACAAAGTGACCAGGCTTAAGTATACATAGCCACACCAAAGTCACGAGTATAGCAACCTCCTGGACGAGAGCTGAATTTGTCTGCAGACCATGTCAAAGGCTGATAGACCATATTCTAAGATGTCAATTCAAAAAGTGCTCTGCTTTCTTGTTGTATCTCATAAGCTTAATAATGCTACCAAGCCGTATCACCATGGCGCTCTTCTAACAATTAAAGTGCAACCTCACTAGGCACACGATATAACAAGATATTCTTTTATCTCATAAGCTTAATGGGATACCAAGCCTTATCAACATGGCGCACTTAGGCATTGCTTGATGGACAAAGCTGACAACCCACATTATAATGACATTGCATTGAAATAACCGGTCCCCGCACGCTGTTGATGCACTCGTAGAACAAGTGACCCAGGCTTAAATATACATAGCCACACTGAAGTCACGAGTATGGCAACTTCCTACACAAATTTGTTTGCAGACCATGTCAGAAGCTAACAAATCACAATCTGAGACGAAAAGGCCTACAATGCGTGATAAGAATCACATAAAAATGTCTAATGACCCTGCATGGAAACGGCTCCCCGTACACTGTTGATGTACTCGCAGAACAAGTGACACAGGCTTAAGTATACATAGCCACTCTAGAGTCACGAGTATAGCGACATCCTACACGAAAGCTGAATTTGTCTGGAGACCATCTCAAAAACCCACAGCTCGAGGCGATAAATCTGGTTGTCGCCCTCAAACATCTCTCTCCACATCAAGCGCACAAATACACCATCGCAATAAACACAGACAATGCAACCTCACAGCAAGTGCTCAGTTCCGGGGCAGGTTGCGACCCTGTCATCTGTGCCTGTGCCCGGGAGATCTGGCATGAAGGAGTACCGACATTCTTGTCCGACACAAACCAGGAAAGGACATCATTCTCCTGATGCTCTAAGTCGTAGGTGTTTCGACTTGCGTGCAAGGAGTCTAGCCAGAGACTTGTTGCTGAGGCCGGCCTGGAATCGGTGATTGTGACACATGACAATGCTTTGACCCTAACCTGTAACCTGGGATCGATATTTAAAATTTTTTTTGCCTTCTCTCCCCAGGTTACTCACAACGTCACCATCAGCGGCTTCTTGATGCCATTAAGGCGGGGCTGGTGATTGGGACCTGGAGGAATAAGGCAGCCCAGGCAAGGGAATACTACTGGTGCTAGCTACTATCATCGCACACTTCTCCGACAGACTAACCTTTCCTAAATTTGGCAGCTCTGACCCTGGCCACTATCTTCGGGCCAAGGATTTGAGGCTAACCGCAGTGGGCATCAATGTCCGAGTCCGGTAATCAAAAACAATACAAGTCATCGTCTCCAAGAGACATTTCTCGTTCCGGCGATAACTGGATCGCCCTACTGTCCACATCAAGTGTGGAAGGATTACGTGTCCAGGACACCACTTCACCCCGATGGCCCTGCCTTCCTGACTACCAACGATCACCTCTACGTGCAACCGCGTTGCCTGACACCATACGACTGGCCCTGTCCATGGCAGGTCATCCGGCCCCAGCGGCAATGACACCATAGTCTGAGACGAGGTGGTGCACAAGCCTGTGCTCTGCAATGATCGTCAATCAGCAACATCAAACACTTGGGTCATTGGACCACTGACGCAGTGCATGATTATGTACCAAGGCAGTCGGTTTCATCGGCTCCCAGGACACTTGCTCTATTTTTTGATTAAGTGCCTGTAATCCTTGAAATATCTAAGGTCATCTCATCATGAAAGAGTAATGTAACAAGCTAAGATAGAAAGAATTAAAATTGCCACTTTATACTACTGTCTCGTTCTGTTTTCAATTGCGCGAATAATGACCTCCGTGACCCAGCATTCACGTGACCTTGTGTTCAGTTAGCCGCTGACTACAGGCCACTGTTTCCTTAGAATAATCACGTCAATCCAGGGAGCGCTGCTTGTACTTAGTGACTGACTGCCAAGGCCTCTAGACCACCTCTATATTCCGCCCCATCCACACACCACACCCCCACATGGTACTCTCAACCTGCTCCCTTCAGCCATCCATCACACACACTCCATCCTCTCCCCACCCACACACACACCGCCCCTTCCCATCATCCCTCACGACATGGCCACCAGTTCACCGTGCACCTCAAACTAACAATTCACCGACCGAAAATAACTGTTGTGATAAAAATGGGAAAGAGTGTACATAGAGTGGGAATCGAACCCACATCTCTTCCATTCCGAACCAGTGTGCTAACCATTAGACCACCAAGGCTCCGTGATCTTATCACCTTACCCACGCCTACCTGTATATGTGGCCTCTTGCCAAAGTGCTGGAGGGGAAGTCTCGGAATCGTTCGGGGTTACCAATGGGGTCAAGCAAGGTTGTGTACTGGCCCCCACGCTCTTCTCCATCTTCCTATCAGCAATGCTAGATGAGGCTTTCCGAGACATGGGGGATGGCATCTATATACAGTCCAGACAGAGCGCTGACCTATTCAATGTCGCACACTTCAGAGCGAAGACCAAGACTACTCAGATACTGGTGAGAGAGCTACTATTCGCAGATGACAGTGCACTGGTTGCCCACTCTGCTGAGGAGACCCAGAAAATAGTGGATGCTTTCTCCGATGCATCAAAGAAGTTTGGCCTGAAGATTAACATCAAGAAGACGGAGGTGCTGTACCAACCCAACTCTACAAGAACCCGAGAGGAGGAGATCATGGTTGATGGAAACAAGCTGAACTCTGTTCCGCAATTCACCTATCTCGGAAGCACTATATCAAGTGATGGACGCATTGATGCTGAGATACAGAGGAGGATGGCCAAGGCTAGCGCATCTTTCGGCCGACTACGCCAGAGACTCTGGAACAACCACCATGTGTCCATTTGGGTCAAAGGTAAGATCTACCGTGCAATTGTGCTATCCACCATACTATACGGAGCCGAGGCCTGGACAGTGTACCGACGACAGGTGAAAAAGCTGCATGCCTTCATGATGTGACATCTGCGTTCAATCATGAGGCTAACCTGGAAGGACAAAGTGACGAATAAGAAAATACTCGAACGGATGGGGCTGCCCTCTATGGAAGATCTTCTGATCAAAAAGAATCTCCGGTGGACTGGACACCTCATGAGGATGTCATCAGACAGGCTACCAAAGCAGATCCTCTATTCTCAACTGTCTTCTGGCTACAGAAAGAGAGGGCGCCCTCGTCTCCGGTTCAGGGATACCATCAAGAGAAACCTGAAGCTGAGAGACATTAAGACCGACTCATGGATGCAACTCTCACAGCAGAGAGCTAAATGGAGAGCGGCAGTCAAGTAATGAAAGCAGTCTTTGTCGCATTGCGACTGACAGCATGATGATGATGATGCCTGAGAGGTCAATGCAGTCTACTACACTCATCCCCCTGGAATTGTAAATCTGTTAATGCTTACAATTACATACATACATACAGGCACTGACTGTAGATATATATACCTAAACAGGGTAGGTTTAACGACCCTACAACCTGTAGCTTGTACAGGGTCATGCTCATGGCTCCAGTGTCATGGTGGGGGGGGTCATGAAAATGACAAATATTGTGATTAGAGTGGGAATCGAACCCACACCTCTTGCCTACTGGGCCAGTATGCTAACCATTACACCACCTAGATTGTGTGATGTCACCACCATACCCATGTATACCTGTCTACGTGGCTACTTGTCTGAGAAGTCAGTGCAGACTGCTACATAACAAATAGTCTGTAAATGCAAGCAGTTTTAATTATCGTGACCACTAAAATCTAAGCTGGCGATTAAGCTAAGAGCACTACTTGCTTTTGTAAAATAAAACAAATAAAATGTTTGTTAATGTTAATTAATTTTGCTGTCAAGTTAGAATTTAAACAAACTAAATTAAATATGGAAAAAAACACATTCGAGCAGGTAGATGGTTTATAATTGCAATGCATGAACTGGTAATTCACCCTATTCATGCGCGACCTAATTACGCATCAGAACGAGGTTGAGTAAGTGTCGGTATTGGAAATGGCCATAAGACACTACTGTGTGCCGATGCGTATGAACTACTACATAAATTAAAGGAGTAAAATTTGAGGATATTAACTTTTGAAACTATCATAATCATTTTTGCTTACCTTTTTTCTATTTATTGGTCAATTTTCATGAAGATTGAGTGATGATCAGATGCATTTCAGGAGGCAATGTCAACAAAGTCACTCACCTTGGCTGCCAATCTTTTCTTAAAATCAAAATTGCATAACTTGCTTCATATAGATATATTAAAAAAATATATTTTAACCCTTTTAAAGCTTTTATTAATTTGTAATTACTAAGACTAGTTGTTTAACTGTGTTGCACGGATAAATATGCTGACAGTACTGCATTACATGATACCACCATAACTATGCAGACTTGAAGTTGACAGTCACATTGTAGTTAAAGAATGAGAAAAATCACGATGCAAGGGTCACCCAATCTTCGTGAAAATTGGCCAATAGATAGAAAACAGGTATGCAAAGATAAATATGTTACTTTCAAAAATGAATACCCTCAAATTTGAGTGATTTTGAGAGGTTTTGGTCGACAAAAAAGTATTCCCATTACTTTACATACAGGGGCACCTCGGTCTGGTCTCAACATGGTCACGGTGTGAATAGGGTGAATTGCGCTTCCAAAATATGTTAGTCTGTAATTAGTCGGCCGCTGGTGAAGGTCGGCAATCGGCCACTGGTTCATAGGCGGAGGCTCAGAGGGAGGAGAGGGGAGGCGGGAGAAAGGAGGCGGTGGAGGGAGGAATAGGGGAGAGGGAGGGTTGGAGGCTCAGAGGGACGAAAGGGGAGGAATCGGGAGGGCGATGGGTCGAGGGTCGGAGGGAGTAAATGGAGAGGGAGAGAAGTGGGGGTGTCTGAGGGAGTAGCGAGAGAGGAGAGTATTTAGGGAAGGAGGTAGGGGGATGGAGGGGGAGGGGAAGGAGGGAATGGAGGGGAGGGAAGGGAGGAATGGGAGGGAGGGGGGGAGGGGGATAGGAAAAGAAGAAGAGGAAGCAAGGGTACCGGGGGAGGGTGGAGGGAGGGGGGAGGAGGGAGGAGGGAGGGGGAGGGAGGTTTACTGAGGGTTGGGGTTATAGTGAGGGAGATATAGGTGTGTGTTAGAAGTGGGATGCACGGATGCATCCGGTTAGGTTTTTAAAAAAAAGAAAAATTTAGCAATTTTTGTTTAGCAACATCTAAGGTCATATCAGGATGGGTACCGACTTGTGACAGTGCACACTCGTGGTGACTTTATAGTGCTGCCCCACCGGAAGACCAGGCCGCCAGCCCCATGACATGATATCCCACTCAGTCACATTATCCTGACACTGAGCCACCCAGTTCTTGACCTATCCTAATAATGCAGAGCGCCAGGCTAGGAAGTAACAAGTATACATTTTTCAGTCATTGGTTTGACTCAACCAGAGTTCGAACACACGACCCCACAAACTACCAACACGGGAGACGGACGCTCTAACTCATTCAGCCATCCCGTCTGGGTCCATGCGGTTAGGTGATTGATAGCACGGACAACTAGTATTCAGGTCGCTGCACGTGCCACCTCTTCTGTGCATAGCGATTACAATCGACTACAGGCGCTTTCTGCATTTAATAATATGTGCGTAACTTATTATGCATTACATATATAGTCCAACACTTATCTTATGGTGAGCTTTATGCACATTCATTCTTGGAGATCTCAGGAGCGAGCCTTTGATAGAAGTGGCACATTAAGTGTGATTAATTTGCAGACGCAGTAATGATAATGCAGCAGTCCACAATGAGTCCCATTACCACACAACGTGCTGGCAATGGCAGCGATCCGCTAACCCCTGTTGCATAAAGGTAGCAACAGATGGCAGCACGCCAGAAGGAACAGTCCCAAGGCTGGATGCTTCCACCCTGTGTTAGCGGTCAGCCATGGAGGGGGGGTCCGGGTGACCTGGTTTGGCTGTGACAGGTCAATTCTATTCTGACAGTGGCAGAATAAACCAGAGAGTGCCCTGGGGTATAAAGCCATCTCAGTTTTACTCTTCGTTCCTCAAGTGGAGTAGGACACAGTCCATCCATATAGTATTCCGTTGTGGTATTCTCTGTGGTGGGATGGTTAGAGTGTCTGACTTTTTTTCTAGGTCGGACTCCTAATCTGAAGGTCGGTGGTTCGATTCCCAGTGCCCCCCCCCACCTCTGCCAATTTGGATTACCACCGCTGTGTATAACTTACAGCGACATCAAAGGCCAGTTGCTCTCATACCATGTCTATGTGGTGTGGGAGGTTAAAAATCCCTTGGGTTGGTAAAAGTGTAGACTCAGGCTTTCTATCGACAAACTGTCTAATGGTGAAAACAAGCCTACTCAGACTTATCCATGAGAGGCAGTCTAAATCTTCAAGAAGAAAAAAAGAAAAAAGGGTCAAAGGGTAAATTGACGCTGGTTACCAGATTCTGAGAAAATGGCTGGCCTTCGAACATACCCCGAAGCAACTACAACGTGTTAAGGTACGCCTGCCCAATCTCCTGCTACTGTCTATATTGCTCATACCATCTCAGCATCTCATCCATAAATAGTTCATTTGTATCGTAATTGCTAAGGCTGGAAGTGCCTCGGTCCTGAAAAAAGATATAATTCAACTTGAATTTTAAGTACAACCCTACCCTCTTACCACACCATCAGTACTAAGTGTTGCATAAGTCGGATCAGCGCAAAGCAAATATTATGACTTCGGAGACTATAGGAGTTAATTGGTTGGGAATGAGGGCAGCCCTGATTGGTGCTAATTAGCGCGGATAATGATTGGGGAGGAGAGTCAGACATGGCCAGTGGACATCAACAGGCCGGGCGAGGCGGGGGCGAGGCGGGGGCGAGGCCGGGGAGGCCGGGGGGAGGCCGGGGGAGGCCGGGCGGGGGGAGGCGGGCCGGGGGGAGGCGTGCGGGCGAGGCGGGCGGGGGGGAGGCCGGGGGGAGGCCGGGGGGAGGCCGGGGGGAGGCCGGGAGGAGGCCGGGGCGAGGCGGGGGCGAGGCGGGGCGAGGCGGGGGCGAGGCGGGGGCGAGGCTGGGGCGAGGCGGGGGCGAGGCGGGGCGAGGCGAGGCCGGTGGAGGCCGGGGGAGGCCGGGGGAGGCCGGGGGGAGGCCGGGGCGAGACCGGTGGAGGCGGGGCGAAGCCGGGGCGAGGCCGGGGCGAGGCCGGGGCGAGGCCGGGGCGAGGCCGGGGCAAGGCCGGGCCGAGGCCGGGGCGAGGCGAGTCCCATTCTAGGCGAAATGCCCAGTGCACTTACAAGCCCCCCACCCACCACACCCTACGACAACATCACTTAGGAAATGCCATGTCTAACACGAATCAGAATAGCGAATGGACATCTGATCTTCAGCCATTGTCAGCGGCCGTCAAATCTGCGACTCTCCAACATCAGATGACCTTGGAGATTACAGCATCCAGCTGACACAATGGCGACTCACAGTGGGACATGTCAACAACGCTACACCAGCGTACACGGCTAATGGCGCAGCTAATGATGGACCACTTAACAACAGATGATGCGTTTGTTTATTGGGGTTTTACGTCCTGGCAACATCTAAGGTGTTATCAGGAGTTGGTACAGATTTGTGACAGTGCCTACTTTTGGTGACTTTATAGTGCTGCCCCATTGGGAGAGCAGTCCTCCGGCACCGTGTTGTAACTAATCCGTGCATAAGGTCGGGAGTTCGAATCCCGTTCGGGTCAGACCGATGACTTGTAAAATTGATAGCTGTCACTTCTTAGCCTGGCGCTTGGCATTACTAGGATAGGGCAAAGACAGGTTAGGTTAGTGGCAGGATAATGTGACTGAGTGCGAAATCAGGTCATGGTACTGGCGACCTGGTCTCCCAGTGGTGCAGCACTACAAAGTCACCATGACTGCTCACCATTACAAATCGGTACCCATCCAGATATGACCTTAAATATTAGTAGGATACAAAGCAACTACACACGAACAAAGCAAACCAAATATTCATTGCATTCCATAATATTAACTACATTGCCTAATAATTATATTATTCTCTGATATTCCTGAACATGCTAATATTGGAATATTTTGCAGATACTTTCTCGACCCCCCACCCACACACACGCCCTGCTTTAGTTCAGACCACCCACCCTTCGAATGTACTGTGGGTAGTAAGGATCGGCGCCTGCTCCAGCAGTTGGGTGTGTGTGGGGGTGTGGGGTGGGGGAGTGGGTAGGTGGCGCAAGTTGAAGCGCTTCTTTTACCCGCCTTTATAAATCATTTACCTGGCAGGGGTTGGAGGAGGAGGAGGGGGGGGGGGGGGGGTGTGTAGCTATCTTAGGGAAGACGGAAATGCTGCCGCAGATGGGGTGGGGGTTGGGGTGGGGTGAGGGAGGGGGTGGGAGTGAGTGTAGGTGGAGGGGATGTAGGGGTGGGGGTGTATAGACAAGAGATGGAGCGTGGCGCGGGAGAAAGGATGGAGGGGAGGAGGAGAGGGGGAGGAGGATGGGGAGGGGAGGGGGAGAGGGTGGAAGGGGAGAAGGGGAAAGGAGGGGAGAGGGATGGTGAGAGGGAGCGGGGGAAGGGTGGGGGTACGGGGTAGGAGAGGCGGAAAGAGGAAGGGGGGAGGAAGGGGGAGGACGGTGGGAGGGGGAGGGGAGGAGGGGGAGGGAGGAGAGGAGCGGGTGGGCAGGGCAGGAGGGAGGTGGGCAGGGGAGGATGGAGGTGGGCTGGGGGGGGGGGGGGGGGGGAGGGAGGGAGGGGAGGGAGAGGGGGAGGGGGGTGGGAGGGGAGGAAGGGAGGGAAGAGGGTAGGGAGGTGGGTAGGGGAGGAGGGAGGTGGGCAGGGGGGAGGAGGGAGGGAGATGGGGAGGGAGGAGGTGAGAGGGGAGGATGGGAGGGGAGAGGGGAGGGAGGTGGGCAGGGGAGGAGGGAGGTGGGCAGGGGGGTGGAGGGGAGGGAGGGGAATTGTGGGAGACAGCAATGGCCTGCCTCTCTCTTCTGACTGACTGGACGACCCCCACCCCCCACCCCAACTCCCCCCCCCCGGTATCACGCCGGGCACAGGTTCCACGCGTCCATCCCTACCCCCCAGTGAACATGGACGGGAGGAGCTCCTTCCTACGCCCCACGTGACTTGCGATCTGAAGGTCAAGGTGAGGCCTTCAGTTCAAGCAGCATTCGATTTTTCCCCCTCTGCTTTTGCTTTGGCTGAACTATAAAATTGAACTTCGATGTTGCCAGGACGTAAAATTCCAACGACCAACCAACTAGAAAAGTTGTATGTTTATCTGAGGTGATTCCATAATCAGCTCTAAGTAAACGCAATTCGCTCTGAGTGAATGTCGTCTGCTCTGAGTACATACAATCTACTCTCAGTGAATGTCATCTGCTCAGAGTATATACAATATACTCTCAGCGAATGTCGCCTGATCTGAGTATATACAGTCTTCTCTGACTAAATGTTGTCTGTTCTGAGTAAATACAATCTACTCTCAGTGAATGTCGTCTGCTCTGAGTCTGAGTAAATACAACCTATTCTCAGGTAATGTCATCTGCTCTGAGTAAATACAATCTACTCTCAATGAATGTTGTCTGCTCTGAGTACATAGGCTCTCTGACTAAATGTCGTCTGCTATGAGTAAATACAATCTACTCTTAGTGATTGTCGTCTGCTCTGAATAAATACAATCTATTCTCAGTGAATGTCATCTGCTCTGACTCTGAGTAAATACAATTTACTTTTAGTGAATGTCGTCTGCTCTGAGTACATACAGTCTTCTCACTAAATGTCGTCTGCTCTGAGTACATACATTCTGCTTTGACTAAATTTCATCTGCTCTGAGTAAATACAATCTACTCTCAGTGAATGTCGTCTGCTCTGAGTACATACAGTCTTCTCACTAAATGTCGTCTGCTCTGAATACATACAATCTGCTCTGACTAAATGTCATCTGCTCTGAGTAAATACAATCTACTCTCAGTGAATGTCGTGTGCTCTGAGTACATATAATCTGATCTGAGTAAATGTTGTCTGCTTAGGGTGACATATGTCTGCTTGGGTGACATATATTCTGATTGAATGACGTCTGGCTGTGCGGAAAGTCATATAAAATATGTTGGTTTTTCCCAACTGTCTTCTACATATTCCTAAATTTCCTATAATCTTACTCAATGTCCTCTAATCGTACTATCCATGTCGCTAGTTGTGTGTAATATGCCGTCTGCTACGTGTGGATGTCGTCTGGCATTGTTAAAGTCACAGTATTGAAGGCTGTAGGGGAGAACGGGGCACCTTGAGTCATTAGTTCGAGTTTATTTGTTTGCGATGCCAGAAACAACATCTTTATTCTAGACTTTCTTTTTTTGTGGGTTTTTTTTTAATGGGATATTTATGCTGTCCATAGCAAATAAGCTTGGATGATCGATCTTGTTTTCAATGCTGGGCAGTTATCGGTCTGTGTTTCTTAAGATTATGGTTTGTGGTTAGTGATCTATGTTAGTTTTTTTGGATTTTCTTGGTGAGAGTCTTCCTCTTTTTATTTTTTCCTACACTTAATTCTAGACTAGTCTACTCTATTTACATTTTATAGGCTTGTATGTAATAAGTAGTTGGTTTATGGTTGGATTTGATGTTTTCTGGCTGTTTTCTGGCTGTTTTCTGGCAGGGGGTTACCTCTCATGGGGTGTCCAGCTGGTGGGCCGTGACATATCACATGCACACTTGTGGAACAGCTTAGATGGGGTTTCCTGGTTTGGTATTACTCAGTTTGTGTCTATGAAAGATAGTTGCTTCAAAAATAATTAGATTTGATCTATATTTTATACTTTAAATAATTCTTTCAAAATAATTGTGCAAGTGGGTCATGGATGGGTCATGGATATACTATCCAGTTCGTAAATATGTCACATTTCCAACATTTTACTGTTTCGAGTAAACTTACTTCGCTCTACATAAATGTCATCTATTCAAAGTGCTAATATTCTTAGTTTACTTAAACTTGTATAGTCCGATGGTTTTTAGTTTCTGTCACTTTTCTGAGATAACTATAATAAACTGATTGTCATAATCTACCTTACTTATGCTTGAAGTAATTTTTATTTTAAATGGCTAAGTTTTTAGATATTTGAAGAATAAAGATGTAAAATTAGTCTTGGCAAGCATGCCAAAACTCTGACACCATACACTTCAGCAGTAACAGGTTCTGTTAAATTGCCTCGTGTTCCCTTCTATTGGGCAACAAATGCTTAATACGTGCAACACTTATCTAAGCTAGATATGTCAAATCAATTCTAGATAATTATTTAGTTTTTGATAATTTGATGCTTCATCGGACTATGCAACTTTAACAGCCCAACAAAATGTAGTATATATGTATATATAATATACTTTTTATGTATATATGTATATATAATGGCTATATACGAAGGTGTATATATATATGTATATGTATTTATATAGCCTATGCATATACATATCGCTATATTTGTTTGTTTGTTGTTTTACATCCCAGTAACATCTAACATCATACCAGGATGGGTAGCGGCTTGTGACAGTGCGCAATTCTGTCAACTTTATAGTGCTGCCGCACTGGGAGATCAGGCTGCCAACACCATGACTCGATATCCCACAGTGACATTATTCTGATACTGTGCTAGCCAGTCCTTGCCATATCCTTGCCTATTGATGCCGAGTGCCAGGCTAGGTAGCGACAAATATCAATTTTATAAGTCATGTGTTTTGACTTGGCTGGGATTCGAATTCCCGACCGTCCTTACAGGAAGCCTGCGCTCTACCGATTCGGGCACCGCGTCCGATATATACATATATAACCTCTTTGTTTGTTTGTTTAATGACTCCCCCACCCTCCAGCACAAAAAGTGAACATCGGCTACTGGGAGAGGGGGGGGGGAGGTCACATACAGGTGGATGAAAATAACAAAACGTCGACCAAAACTAAATGATAATAGAGGAGCTAATATTAGCGACACTGACAATAACTACATAACAATGTGCCCAGCAATTGACGCTATTCACGCTGCAGCCATGTTGAAACCATACTGAGGCCACGTACGCATATGCGAGGCGCGGCTGTATGAAAAGTAATGTGAATACTTTTTCGTCGACCAATACCTCTCGAAATGACTCAAATTTGAGGGTATTCATTTTTTAAACTACCATATCCATCTTTGCATACCTGTTTTCTATCTATTGTCCAATTTTCACGAAGATTGGGTGACCCTTGCATGGTGATTTTTCTCATTCTTTAACTACAATGTGACTGTCAACTTCAAGTCTGCATAGTTATGGTAGTATCATGTATTGCAGCACTGTCAGCGTAGTTATCTGTGTAACACATTTAAGCAACTAGTCTTAGTAATTACAAATTAATAAAAGTTTTAAAAGGATTAAAATATATTTAGAAAAGACATATATATATATATATTAAGAAAGTTACGCACTTTTGAATTTAAGAAAAGATTGGCAATCAGGGTGAGCAGGTGAGTGACTTTGTTGACATCACCTACTGAAATGCATCTGGTCATCACTCAATCTTCATGAAAATTGACCAATAGATAAAAAAAATGTATGCAAAAGTGAATATGAATATCTTTAAATGTTACTCCTTTAATTTCTGTCATGGTTCATACACATCAGGACACAGCAGTTTCTTACTGCCATTTCTAATACCCGACGCATACTCAACCTCATTCTGATGCCTAATTAGGTCACGCGTGTGAATACTATGAATAATTGCAAAGCTGACAGCCATATTGGGATGCCCTGTTCGGCTATGAGATAGTACCCCATTAAGGTTGGTTGGTTGTTGGAGTTTTACATCCTAGCAACATTCTAAGGTCATATCAGGATGAGTAGCGACATGTGGCAGTGCACACTCATGGCAACTTCATAGTGCTGCCCCACTGGGAGACCAGGCCATCAGCACCATGCCCTAATATCCCACTCAAGTCATATTATCCCAACACTAAGCCAACCAGTCCTTGCCCTATTCTAATAATGCCGAGCATCTGGCTAGGAAGCGACAAGTTTCAATTGTTAAGTCATCGGTTTGATTCGACCAGGGTTCGAACCTATGAGTTCAAATCCCACTATCGCCCAAAATGGGAGACGCATGCTCAACCCATTCGGCCATCCCGTCTAGTCCCCCATTATGGCCTGTATACTAGATTATACTTTTGTTAATAAGCTTGCAAAATCTACTGACTGATCTTGAAATAAATGGAGTTATTTTTTTAACTCGGCGCCACATACTGTATCCGGTTTCCATGTTACGATGCTGAAAATTTCTTTTATTGGTACCGGGTCAAATAGTTATTGTTGCATCTGTGTATTAATTATGTTAGCAATGCTACATGTAATTCATCTACCCCATAAAATATATCAAGACTATACTTGTATAATTGTTTGTGAACGGGAAAGTCTGAAATCGACACCATGCATTCACCCACACTTTTTAACAACTTGTTTTCTTTTAAGACATAACCATGTTTGCTTAACTGTAATCAATCAAATTCTGTTTTATTTTGTTGTGCATGTTAAAAAAATGTTCTGGATAGTTTGTGTTATACAAGTGATATTAATGTATTGCTCAATTTGTATTATATCTAAATCAAATTTAGAATTTAGTTTTTTCCAATATTCAAAACTTCATAGGACCATGGTTTCTGCTCTTATTTGGAATGTTTTATCCTTTTGGTTACCATGTCAGACTTTAGTGCCCAGTTTCACAAAATAACCAGGACCATATTGCAACAAAGTTGGAAAGGCTGGACAAAGTTTATGTAACGATGAATTTAGGGTACATTGATCTTTATCATCGACTATTGGACGTCAAACATATGGTCATTCTGACATATTTCTTTGGAGGAAATACACTGCCACCAAATAGGCTACTCTTTCCGATAATCAGCAAGGGGTCTTTTATATGCACTTTCCCACAGACAGGACAGCACATACTATATTGCAGGCCTTTGATGAACCAGTTGTTGACCACTGGTTGGAGCGGAAAATAGCCCAAACTGCAAATGTGTCCACTAAGCAGGATCGACTCGGTTTGACGCGGCTGTAGTTGCAGCCTTCAGTGAAGGCGTCTTCCAATGACGTCGGGACCCTGACGACCACGTGACTTCGCGCCTACAGGTCACGAGCTGTCACCGGGCCTTGGCCAACACAGCCCGTCAATGCTGACCCCACCAGCCGGTCTCTGCTCCCGGCTGGCCGCAATGTATCGATAACAGATGGAGGGTGGAGGGTGGAGGGAGGGAGGAGGAGGGGGAGGGTGTACGGGTAGAGGGAAGATGGGGGAGGGTAGGGGGAGAGGGGATAGGGGATGGTGGATAGAGGATGGTGAATAGAGGATGGTGGAAGAGGAAGGGAGCAGAGGAGAGGGGGAGGGGGAGAGTGGGTATCGGGGAGGGTGGAGGGAGAAGAGGGCGCGGGAGAGGGGGATGGGGAGAGGGGAGAGGGGAGAGGGGAGAGGGGAGCAAAAGTGGAAGAGGGTAGGGGATAGGGAGGAGGGGGATCGGGCAGGGGGAGGGGAGGGGGAGGAGGAGAAGAGGGGGTGGGAGAGGAAGGGGAGGGGAGGGGGAAGAGGAGCGGAGGGGAGTGGGAGAGGAAGGGGAGGGGGGGAGGGGTAAGGGTAGGGGTAGGGGTAGGGGGAGTGGGACGGGTAGAGGGAGGGGGAGGGGAAGGATGAGGAGGAAGGCGGTTCTTTCTGTCCCCAGACTCCCTGGCGGCGAGACGTGGCACTAACAAGTCTGGCCGGTTGTGATATATGTGGGGAGGCGGCCGCCAATGGAGCTGTAGGTGGCGCCCCCTGGCCCTGCGGATGTTGGCGGAACAGTTAAGGGATGGGGGCGCCAGTTCCGGTTAGCGGGCATTCACCGAACTACGTCAGGCAGCACCTACTCCATTGGTTATAATATCGGCGTATGTAAATATACTATCCTAATAATGCCACAGGGACACCACACATTCACACTATCCTGATACTGTGCTAACCAGTATTTGTCCTATCCTATTAATGTCAAGTGCTAGGCTAGGTAGCGACACATCAGTTTTATAAGCCATAGGTTTCAATCGACTGGGAGTCAAACTCCCAATGTCCAGCATGGGAAGCCTGCGCTCTACCGATATAATGATATATATATGCTGTATAAGAATGATACCAGTATAATAACCCGGAATATCCCTAGTCATCTACTGCTCCAGCCTCCCCACCTCAGCTCCGATGATGGCGCCACCACCCACTGTACCACCACTCACTGTACCGCTGAAAATTATATATTTGTCGTGGGTCTGATGAAAATGGGAAATATTGCGCCTAGAGCGGGACTCGAACCCATATCTCTTTGCATTCCGGGCCAGTGTGCAAACCATTACACCACCTAAACTCCCCGATGTCACCACACTACTCACGCCTATGCAGCTCCTAGCCTGAGAGGTCAGTGCAGACCACTACAGTCGTCCCCCTGGAATTGTAAGTCTTGTAATGCTTACAATTACGTACAGGCAGTGCACTTACACATACACAGGGTACATTCAACTATTATACAGCACATATATTGGATAGAATCCTGGTCATGGCAACCAGTGTCATGGGGGTGATGAAAATGGGAAATATTGCACCTAGAGCGGGACTCGAACCAACATCTCTTTGCATTCCAGGCCAGTGTGCTAACCATTACACCACCTAGGCTCCCTGATGTCAGCACACAACCCACGCCTACCTGTCTATGCGGCTCCTTGCCAGAGAGGTCAGTGCAGACTACTACATAGTGCAATGTGTACAGACGTCATTAGTCATTGCGCTCTGTCGCTAGTATCAGTTATCATTCATGCTCGCTGTCCTCCTTCTCCACTTATTTTATTTTCGCCGAAATGGGCGGCGAATTGTTACGAGCACGGCGCCCTGCCCGTGGCGCCCTCTACCGGCCATCAGCGACAATAGCGGCGTCGGGCCGTACATTGGGCAATGTGTCTTGGAGCATTATTTACAGACATCCTGGGGAGGTGTTATTTACACAAACTGTTCAGAAGGAGGCATTATTTACACTAGTTCCTGGAAGAAGGTATTATTTACACGACTTCCTGTAAAGAAGGCCTCATTTACGGGAGATCCTGTTGAGGTCTTATTTACACAAACTCTTCAGAAGGAGGCCTTATTTACACTAGTTCCTGTAAAGAAGGTATTATTTACACGAGATCATGTGGAGGTCTTATTTACACGAGCTGTAGTGAGGAAGATCTTATTTACACGACTTGCTGTGAAGAAGGCCTCAATTACACGACTTCCTGTGAAGAAGACCTTAATTACACGACTTTATGTGAAAACCTTATTTACATAAGTTCCTGTGAAGAAGAACTTAATTACACAACTTCCGGTGAAGAAGGCCTTATGTACACAAGTTCCTGTGAAGAAGACTTTAATTACATGACTTCCTGTGAAGAAGACCTTAATTACACGACTTCCTGTGAAGAAGGGCTTATTTACATGACTTCCTGTGAAGAAGATCTTAATTACACGACTTCCTGTGAAGAAGGCTTTATATACACAAGTTCCTGTGAAGAAGACCTTAATTACACGAATTCCTGTGAATAAAACCTTAATTACACGACTTCCTGTGAAGAAGGCCTTATTTACATGACTTCCTGTGAAGAAACACCTTAATTACACGACTTCCTGTGAAGAAGGCCTTATGTACACAAGTTCCTGTGAAGAAGACCTTAATTACACGACTTCCTGTGAAGAAGACCTTAATTACACAGTATCCTGTGAATTAGGCCTTATTTACACGATTGCATGTGAAGAAGACCTTAATTACACGACTTCCTGTGAAGAAGGCCTTATTTACACGACTTCCTATTTTGAGGTTTTATTTATACAAACTGTTGCGACGATAGAACCTGTTATTATTGAAGACAATTGCACCAGCATTTTGATGTGCCTGTCGAAAGTAATTTACAATGTTTTCAATTCAGATATCTCCAAAGTTAACTATTTATAATAAAAGTTACTTCAAACTGAAGAGAAGTAGATTAGCACGATCAATCGAATGTATCCATCTGAGACAATGGCAGAAACTCAAAAACATTGGACTACGTGACTTCACGCTCTTTGAATGATTGGCGAGAGTCATCACCAGAGACGCGCTTTTAACACAGCTGACATTTCAGTGTACCGGGTTCGGTGGCCGAATCAGGTGAGCGCCGGGCCTCGCGTGCGGAAGTCGGGCACTCTGGTTCCCGGTATAGTCAAACCAATGACTTATAATATATAATTCATACTTGTCGCTTCGTAGCCTGGCGCTTGGTATTAATAGGATAGTGTAAGGACTGATTAGCTCAGTGTCAGGATAATGTGACTGACTGTGATATCAGGTCATGGTGCCATTGGCCTGATTTCCCAGTGCGGCAGCACTATAAACTCACCATGAGTGCGCACGGTTACAAGTCAATACCTGTCATCATATTACTGTAGATGATGCCAGGACATAAAACTCCAACAACCAAGCTACCATTTCAGTGCAGCTCAGCAGTATCGCTGAACCCAGCCACCTTGATCTTGTTCCCGCCGCGCTCTCCCCCTCTCGCTACCGGATGTTACCTGCGCATGCACCTCAATACCTGCTGATCAATCAGCAGCTCTCATTAATAGCCAGCCACTGCACCGAGGGAGAACTCCTCCTCTCCTCTACCCACCCCCCTCACCCCACATTCAGTGTCCACCTGTGAAGGTGTGTGTCATCCGAACGATCCTGCTCAGTGGACCTATTTGCAGTTTGGGCTATTTTCTGACCCAACCAGTGGACCACAACTGGTTCATCAAAGGTTGTGGTATGTGCTGTCCTGTCTGACCTTTTGCTGCTTATCGGAAAGAGTAGCCTATGTGGCGGGGGCAGGTTTCCTCCAAAGAAATATGTCAAAATGACCATATGTTTGACGTCCAATAGCCGATGATAAAAATCGATGTGCTCTAGAGGCGTCGTTAAATAAAACCAACTTTCCCCTTTTTTTCACTGCCATCTCAGGCAAAGGGTAGCATAAATACGTAGGTATGGATAGCCTAGGTAGTGTAGGTATATCTGGATAGCCTAGGTAGTGTAGATAGGTATGGATAGCCTAGGTAGTCTAGGTAGGTATGGATAGCCTAGGTAGTCTAGGTAAGTATGGATAGCTCAAGTAGTTAGAGCACTATCTCAGGATTCACACTAAGTGTTGGTTTGAAACCTGCTCCAGGCACAATATTTCCCATTTACATCACCCCCTATGACACTGGACAAGGACTGGTTAGCTCAGTGTCAGGATAATGTGATTGAGTGGGATATCGGGTCATGATGCTGGCAGCCTGATTTCCCAATGGGGCAACACTATAAAATTGACATGAGTGCGCACTGTCACAAGTTGGTACCCATCCTGATATGACCTGAGGTGTTGCCAGGAAATAAAACTCCATCAACCAACCAATCACTTATGTCGCTGGTGGTAAGTTATGGCTGCGCCCAGCACCTTACTTGCAGGGTCACGTGACATTAACGGAGTCTGATTGGACAATAACATGCCAAGGTCAGATCAGCGAACCCTGCCTGGTACAGGTATGTCGTTCTGATAGCTATCAAACACTATAAATACACATATCTGTATAGAGATTGTATCTCACCAAGGCTAACCAGTGCAGGATTGATTTCCCTTACCTCGATCATCTACACTATTGGATGTATTGCATAGAAGGCCTTGCTGGATCTACCATCTATAAATGCCATCACTACCAACAACCAACAAATAATTGATTTGTTGTTGTTGTACGTCCTAGTAACATCTAAGGTCATATCAGGACAGGTACCGACTTCTGACAGTGTGCACTCATGGCAACTTTATAGTGCTGCCCCACTGGGAAATCAGGCCCCCTGCACCATGAGCCAATATCCCACTCAGTCACATTATCCTGACACTGAGCTAACCGGTCCTTGCCCTATCCTATTAATGCAGAGCGCCAGGCTAGGAAGCGATAAGCATAAATTTGAAAGTCATTGGTTTGACTCGACTGGGAACCAAACTCACTACCTTCTGCACATGATACCCGCGCTCTGCCGATTAGGCTACTGCGCCCGGTCCACCAAATAAAGCAGGGGGAACATTTCTGAGTCAAAACTTTCAACATTAATATTATTTTTTGGAGGGGAGTGGGACAATATTTTATTCATAAAACTACACCATTTGTGAGAATGAATGGAAGGCACTGGCCTTCCAATCTTTGGTGGTTACAGTTATTTACCCAGTCATTTTATAATGATAAATAGTAGTAATGAAATGGTTTATTAGAATATCCAAAGTGTTATTATTTAGCGTTATTTGCTTTCATCTATTATATTTAATTCCTGAGCCATCCATGGCCATTGTTTCCTGCACCCATCAGAAACACAAATACATACTAATATTATTCCGGAGCTTCAATTTGATAATGTGACATAAATTTATCTTTCTTCATGTTCACATACTTCTTTTCTCAGTTTGTATATATTTTCTTGTGTCTGTGTATTTTCCTCCTTTTTTGTGTATATTTCTATTTCTCTGTATATATTTATCATCCTCTATGTGCACATATTTCCCTTTCTCAGTTAGTATATTTATCTTTCGCTGTGTATATTTCCCTTTATAAGTTAGTATATTTATCTTTTGCTGTATGTATTTCCATTTATAAGTTTGTATATTTATCTTTCTCTGTGTATAATTCAGGACACGAGACGGAGCTATAAGATGGAACTTTATTGGAGTTCGAACAGCATAGTAGTACAAGGCAGGCAATGGATCAATGTAACAATGGGAGCAGTCGAGAAATGTGACTCAGTTAATGTATGATCAATAGTGTCATGTCGGTAATCGGTGATCAGGAGTTATAGTACAATAGATCAGGACATTTTGAGGCATGATCAGGTAATAATAGTTCAGTTAGAGAAATTGAGCAGATCATTAGGTGATCAATAGTGACGTCAGTAATCGGTAATCAGGTATATAATGGTTATCGGTGCAGTGAAGAGATCAATGAGAGGATAAGTACATCAGGTGTGCGGGGAGGTAAGTGGTATGTGGTATGGGGGAGTAGGACAGGGTGGTGTAGGAGGTATGGAAGAGGGTGTGTGGGAGGCGTAGGATGGGGGGGGGGGGCGAGAGGGAGTAGGGGGAGGTCAGTAGGGTAGGGTGAGGTAGTGTTTTCTCGGTCGCGATCCGAGCCTCAACCCTTGTGGTGTTGGGTGGGCGGGTGGTAAAGTTGGAGGGGTGTTGTCGGTGCGGCGTCTGGTGAGAAGTGGGCTGAGTGGAGGGCGCAGGGCAGTGTAGGGGCGGGGGAGGAATGAGGTCAGAGGTGCTGGTTCCCGGTCGTGAGTGGTAGTGGCGCCATCTGCAGGGTAGTGGGGAAGTAGGGAGGGGGAGCGGTGTCGCCGCCTGTAGGGAGGCGGGGCAGGTAGGGGAGGGGGAAGGGAGAGAGGAAGAAAGAGGGGGGGGGGTGAGGGGCAGCTCCGACTCGGTCCCGAATTACCCACATTACCGAAGTAATATGCACAATTCAGGACACGAGACGGAGCTATAAGATGGAACTTTATTGGAGTTCGCACAGCATAGTAGTACAAGGCAGGCAATGGATCAATGTAACAATGGGAGCAGTCGAGAAATGTGACTCAGTTAATGTATGATCAATAGTGTCATGTAGGTAATCGGTGATCAGGAGTTATAGTACAATAGATCAGGACATTTTGAGGCATGATCAGGTAATAATAGTTCAGTTAGAGAAATCGAGCAGATCATTAGGTGATCAATAGTGACGTCGGTAATCGGTAATCAGGTATATAATGGTTATCGGTGCAGTGAAGAGATCAATGAGAGGATAAGTACATCAGGAGTGCGGGGAGGTAAGTGGTATGTGGTTAGGGAGAGTAGGGGAGGGTGGTGTAGGAGGTATGGAAGAGAGTGTCTGGGAGGCGTAGGACGGGGGGGGGGGGGGGGGGGGGGGGCGAGAGGAAGTAGGGGGAGGTCAGTAGGGTAGGGTGAGGTAGTGTTTTCTCGGTAGCGATCCAGGCCTCAACCAAATAGTGTTGAGAGGCCCGGGTCGCGGCCGAGAAGGCGTCGGGGCGGACATATCGGTGGATGGCGGAGGACCGCCAGTGGCCAATGTCGCGAACGTCCTGAAGGGTCGCCCCGGCTGCGGCACAAGCCTGGGCGGCGCCTCTGCGTATACTATGCAGAGTGTATTGTCGATAGCTTTGGACGGCGCTGTGCTCGAGCGCTTTCCGGAGGATCCGGGTCATCGTCCGTGTCGTCAGGGGGCCCTCGGTGGAGGTCATGAAGGCTGGGTCGTCAGGGGCCAGTCGGGTGTAGGCGGCGTAGCGCCTCCAGGCGCGTACAGGGCAGTAGTTGGAGTTCTGTACCCTGGGTATTCGGATGGTGTAGGCGTCATGGGGCGATCGGGAGGTCTTAGTCGACCGCACCTTGACGATGAGGTGGGTCGTGTGGTCAGTGACGTCGGCGGCTCTGATGGTGTGCCCCGGATCGTCCCTGCGTCCGGTCACGCAGGAGGTTTCCTTGTCTTAGTAGGGTGAAGTAGGCCATCAGGAGGGTCGACCTCAGGACAAGGGCCCGGTGGCCCGCGTCGGACAGGTAGTCGAGCACTCTCCTGAGCTGTTTCACGGACAGTGGGGGCGCCTGCCTGGTCACGTGGTGGGAGGACCTCGTTACGCCGCGTTTGACAGTGGCGACTAGGTAGGTGTCAAAGGGGGCAACCGCGCCTGTCGACAGGCTGACCCATGTTCGGGCAGCGCTGAGATAGTTCATGACTGCCCCGGGTGTGGCCAAGGTGTCATCGAGGTGGGCAAGGTATGCGGCGACGTCCATCTGCTTGGGGCGGCGTGGGTCGTAGGAGGTCATTCGTGCGTGTTTGAGGTACCTCCTTGTTTGTTGTATCTTGTTGCGCCAAGTTCCGGGCGCTAGTCCGGCCCGGAATAGTCGGATGATGTCTTGGTTTCCGTTGCGGGTGCCTGGGGAGAGAGAGGCAAATTAACGAACTCCCCAGGCTAGAGATTTCCGGCGAGGATGTCAATGTCATGTGTAACTCGGATCCGTTCGAGGTCCATGTCCTCCACGAAGCGGTCTGCCTTGCGATGGGCAACTTCGTCGAATGGGGCGCTGCTGAGGGCATCGGCGAAGGTGATCTCGATGCCGGGTTTGTGGAGGACCTGGACCTCGCAGGAGCGGAGAGCGGCGAAGGACCAGATTGCTCTGGCACAAGCACAGAGGATGGGGTCCCTCCCGGCCCCAGAGTCGAGAACCATCTGGGAAGACTGGTTGTCAGTATTGACTATTATGGCGTAGTCATGTGGGTTCGGGGGGGAGAGTGCATGGAGGGCCACAATGAGGTTGAGGGCCTCTAGCTGATGAATGCTGTGGTTGCCTTCCAGGAAGTTTTCTGAGTACGCCTCGGAGAGGTACCCTTTTGGTGAGTGTGCGCCTCCGGCCTTCAGGGAGGAATCGCATTCAATGATCCACTCGTGCTTGGGTGGTGGGCGGAGGAGGACCACGCCGTTTGAGGCTGCGGCGTAGGTGAGGAACCAGTGGATGTCCTTTGTCATGTCGAGTGTGATGGGGTGTTTTCCGGTGTGAGGTGCATGTCGGAGGGCATCGAGTATGCGGTTCATGAATCGACGTGCTGGGCGCACACACCTGGCTACGTGTTGTAGTCGCCCGACCAGTCGCTGGAGGTCTTTCTTAGATGCCTTTGCCTGTGGGGTCCATCTGCGGCACTCGTCGATCACGTCAGTGAGCTTAGGTGATGGGATCTTGACTGTCATGTCATCGGTGTCAACCACGAATCCGAGCCATTCGAGGGAGTGGGTCGGGGGAACACACTTCTGGGGTGAGAGGGCCAGGCCCAGGTCTGCCGCGAGCTCTAGGGCGTCGAGGTAGGCGGCGTCCGCCATTTTTTGGGTTGCTGCCACTCCGACAAAGTCGTCCAGGTAACAGAGGACGAAGTGTCCTTTGCGGCGGAGTAGGTGGACGACCGCGTTCGTGGTTCGGGCACAGGCCATGGAGGATGTGTGGCACCCGAACAGGGGGGCGATGTCGAAGTATGTTAGTCCGTCAAGGGTCACTCCAAGCAGTGGGACCGACAGTGGGCAGGTTCGTAACTGTCTGTAGGCTCTGGCGAGGTCGATGGTCCAGACACACGCCCCGACCCCCAGCCGGGTGATCTCGTCTGTGAGGTTGGCGATGTTAGGGAGGGTGTATGTGGCGGGTCGGCCTTGATAGTAGCCTTTTCTAATGCCCGAGTTGACGCTCGCGCCCCTCGGGAAGCTCAGGTCGACGATGACCCGCCTCTCCTGAGTGTTCTTTTTAGGGCGGGTCATCATCGGGCTGACCTGCGCCCAGGGCGTGAAGGGTGGCTCGAGGAAGGGGCCGATGAGGGCTCCCTTGGCCGCCTCGATTTGGATATACTTCCTGACCCAGGCGAGGTGCTGGGGGGCCTCGCGGTGGTTTGCTGTGGAGGGGACGGGAGGTCCGTCCGCGGTGTAGTCAGCGGGCCACCCGTACTCCAGGAAGTCCACGAGCTGGTCGTCGTGGTATCCGGTAAGGAGGTCCCTCCAGCGGTCTATGTTGAGGTCGGATGGGACTGGGATCCGAGCTGCAATGTAGTTGGGGAGGCCTGAGCGCCTCACCTCGTCGTATGTATATCGATATATGTCGTTTTTCCATATCTGGGGTATGGAGGTAGGCCAGAATCGGTCTAGGATGTTCCTATATGAGAGTGGTGTGTGCGGAGGGTTGTAGTGGGGTGCCGCCGAGGTGAGGTCATTGTTGGTGACGTCGTCAATGTCCTCGTCGGCCGCCTCTCTTTGGTAGTAAGTGAGTAGGGCGTCGAGAGGTTCGGCCTCGTCGTTGTTCGTCCTATTGTCGTCGACGTGGTGGGTTATCGGCGACCGAGAGAACGGCTGAACACATCCGACCGTGGTGCGGGTCGGCTCGTAGCGGACTACAACAGCAGTCTGTGGTGGGTTGTCATCGACTGGTCGTTCTGTGTCGGTGATGTTCTCGGTGGTTTGTGCCGTCTGGGGCGGGTCCTGGGTGCCGTCGGATCCGAGGGGGGCTGGGAGGTGTGGGATAGGGGTGGCGTGTGGGGTGGTGGAGTCTGGGAGTGAGGTCGAGCCTGTGGCGGGGTGGGGTGTGGGGGAGGGTTGGGTGCGGTGGAGGGTGGTGATGGGGGAGGCGGGGTGGTGGGGGGTGGTGTGGGCTATGGTTGGGGTGGAGTGGTTGCTGAGAGTGGGGTTGGGGGTGGGGGTGGGGGGGTTGGTAGGTCGGCGTGGTTGTGGTCGGGGGGGTGGGGTCGGGGGTGGGTGGGTGGGGTGTGGGTGTGGGTCGGCGTGAGGGTGGGGTGCGGGTGTCCGTCCGATGCCAGTGAGCACGTGGTCTGTGTCGGTCTGGTTTTGGTCGTGGCCGTTAGGTGGGCTGGCGGCGTGTGCGGTGGTTATGTCCGTGGTGGCGTTTGATGGTCGTACCGCCTGAGGGCCGTCTGTCCCATTAGCGCTGCAGGGGTCTTGTGGCGGGCGGTCGGGCGTCTGAGTGCTGGGGGCAGTTTGGGGTTTAATCACCTCCGACCCGGGTTCGTGTGAGGTGCTCACCGCGTCGGTTGTGGTCACGTGGTGGGCTGGGGGCATCTGAGCGGCCATGCGTGGGGTGGGTGCAGGGGGCGCTAGCGTCCCACGTGGCGTTTTGGCGGGAGTCTGGTGTCCGTTGTCCGCGTCCCCACGCTTGATTTTGGCGGGAGCCACGTGTGCGGCGGTTCCGTGTTGTGTCGCGCGTGGGGATTTGGCGGTCTCCTGGTATGCGTTGTCTGCGTCCCCGCGCGTGGTGTTTGCGTTTTTGACGTTACGCGTGTCTGGGCCCGGGTCAAGGGTGGCGTTTTGGTCGGCACGTGCCCAGCCGGTTAGCGAAAATCCGCTTTTTGTTGTTCGTCGGCCTCGGTCGCGGCCGCTTTTCTCTCTAGCTGCCGCTTTTTGTTATTACAGTCTTGTTCACGGTGCGGGTTGGATTTTCTGTACTTGTTAGCACACCAAGCACATACATGGGCGTACTTTTCGCTGCCTGTTCCGTGGGTGGCCGTGAATCCGCATTCGTTCCCCCAGTTCCACCTGTGGCAGGGGCGGCCGTCTGTGTCGGGTACGAACTCCGGCCTCTTATAGGGGGTGTTAGGTGCAGTTTGTTCATCCTGCCTGTGTTGGGCTCGCTGTGGTGCCTCCGATCTGGCCGTTCTCCTCTGCTCCTCTCTCCGTATGCCCGCTAGGCACGCTCCTCTCTGGAGATCTTTTATGGCTTGGTCATCGCGCCAGCCCTAGGGAGGCGGCCGTCGTCTATCATGGCGAACGTTTTTTCCGACCATGCCAGACACGTCTCCCATTGCCACTCGGCGGCCATGGAGCAGATTTCATCTTGATGTTCTATGATGGCTTTGATCCAGTGGTTGGGGAGCCTTGGATCTTTCCTCATCCGGGCAAGGGCTGACATGTACTCGTGCCAGTTGCTCTCCCCCAATCCTACCTTCCCCTTCTTCTCATCACGGATCACGTAGGTATGGGGGAGAAACTGCCTCCTACCTCTGCTCTTTGGTCGTCCTTCGTCGTTCGTCTCTAGTATTGCGTCCACGAATTCTTTGTGTCGGCGGTCGTCGTCGCTGGACGAGTCTGAGTGGGCTCGTCGCGCCGTTCTGCTCCTGCGTGTTGCTGTGTGTTCGTCCTGTTCATCGCGTCCTCCTCTGTGCTTCCTCCTGTTGCTCCTGCAGCTCCGACTTGACTCGTTGGAGGTTTCGCGCCACCCGCGACCACGTGGCGACGGGGTGCGCGGCGATTCTGTTTCGTGGCGTCTCCTCCGTTTCTTGCTTCGTGCCTCGTCCGGTGATCTGCTCAGGGTGCGGGATGTGCGTTTGGTGGTCTCCAGGGCTCTGACTCGCTCTGCCATGTCCTTAGCGTGGGCCGCCTGTTGCTGTATTGAGTCCGCGACGGATTGCCGTAGGAGTGCAATCTGACGCGCCGTGGTCCCGTCCTCAGACTCAGTGTCTTTTTGTGCTGTCGTCTGGTTTTTTGCCACTACCGACCGTGGTCTGCCGCGGAGGCGGGGTCTTGGTCGTTTCTGTGTCGGCGGCTTGGTCGGCGGTCTGGGCCTGAGCCGTTGCGGCGGCATGGCGTGGTGTCTTGCGTGGCGGCATATTGAGTCACTCGGTGAGTTGCTCGGCGGTCAGCCTGTCGGCGTTGAAGCGTTAAAGTTGGAGGGGTGTTGTCGGTGCGGCGTCTGGTGAGAAGTGGGCTGGGTGGAGGGCGCAGGGCAGTGTAGGGGCGGGGGAGGAATGAGGTCAGAGGTGCTGGTTCCCGGTCGTGAGTGGTAGTGGCGCCATCTGCAGGGTAGTGGGGAAGTAGGGAGGGGGAGCGGTGTTCGCCGCCTGTAGGGAGGCGGGGCAGGTAGGGGAGGGGGAAGGGAGAGAGGAAGAAAGAGGGGGGGGGGTGAGGGGCAGCTCCGACTCGGTCCCGAATTACCCACATTACCGAAGTAATATGCACATTTCCCCTTCTCTGTGTATATTTCCACTCTCGGTTTCTCTCTATCTCTGTGTATCCTTCTTTCTACATGTATATTTCTCTTTCTATATATGTGCATGTAATTGCCTTCTATGCGAATAATACTTTGTCTTTCAATTCATATTTCTCTTTATTTATGTACACATACTTTCCTTTCTCCATGCGTATATTTCTCTTTCTATGTGTGTATTTCTCTTTCTCTGTGTGTATTTCTCTTTTTCTGTGTATATTTCCTTCTCTCAGTTTGCATATTTCTCTTTCTTTGTGCATTTCCCCCCTGCTCTGTGAATATATGGGTCATTCTCAGAATCTGTGTTCCACTTTTGTGATATTGAAACGAAAAGTGAAAACATTCCAACATTAAGAAATAATAGTAAAATCAATATAGATATCAAGGTTTAAATGTTGTGCATATGTCAGTCTTGAAATCTTTTATTTTCACTTTTTGATTTTGATCTTACACACACTGAGAAAGCTGTTGAAATTAACCACGTAACATCTGTCCATAACCTTATTTTAATACACATCTATAACCTCATTTCAACACACACAATAAATTCAAACAAGATTTTATTGATTTCACTTAAGACAAGATTGTTGTTTCTTACAAGAAAAAAAGCTGAAAAAATGTTTGTGTAGATGTATGGTGTCGAAATGCAAATTTTCTTATTTTTATTTCAGCACAAAATCATATAAGTGTTGTTGTAGTATGTACTGACCTCTCAGGCAAGGAGCCGCATAGACAAGTAGACGTGTGTAGTGTGGTGATATCAGGGAGCCTAGGTGGTGTAATGGTTAGCACATTGTCCCGGAATGCAAAGAGATGTGGGTTTGAGTCCTGCTCTCGGCGCAATATGTCCCATTTTCATCACACCTATGACACTGGTATAGGAAGGTATGCATCTGATGTCAGGCAACTGAAAACTGGAGGAAAGGTGCTAAAGATTGGTACATGGAATGTACGAACATTGTACAAACCAGGCCGATATGACAACCTGAAAGTGGAAATGACAGCGCTAAACCTTGACATCCTAGGTATAGCTGAGACGAGATGGACTGGTGACGGGGAGGATAGGTGATAGTGAGGTAGATATGATATATTCTGGAGATGAAAAACATCAGTATGGCGTTGGAATTATGATGAAGAAGTCCATTGCCGCCACAATGATTGGATTCTGGCCAGTATCTGACAGAATTATTATGATGAAGCTGAGGGGAAAACCGTTCAATATAAACATTCTGCAAGTTTATGCACCAACCTCAGATCACGATGATGAAGAAGTCAACGAGTTCTATGACAGCATCAAAAAGGTAATGGAATACACCAAGTCTGGAGAAATAACAATTGTTATGGGCGATTGGAATGCGAAAGTTGGAGAACAACATGAATATCCAGTAACAGGAAGATTTGGCTTAGGTGAGAGAAATGATCGTGGTGAATACTTGATAAATTTCTGTTTGACATCAAAACTAGTAATTGCTAACACCTTATTTGAACATCCAAAGAGAAGACTATATACATGGAAGAGCCCTGGTGATGTATGTCGGAACCAGATCGATTACATTCTTGTCAACCAACGATATCGAAATTGTATCAAACAGGCAAGGACATATCCAGGTGCTGACATATGTTCGGATCATAATCCAGTAGTAATCAGTATGGTAGTGAAATTGAAACAGCAGAACAAAATTAAAAACAACATTCAAATGGATATGAACATGTTAAAAGATGCAAAATACAGAACTAAGTATAATGTCTCTGTTCATAACAAATTCAGTGTACTGATGAATGAAGAAACTCCTCAGAGAGAGTATAACAACATTGAAATGGAATGGGAAGCTCTCAGAGAAAGCATGGTCAAGTCAGCAGAGGAGGTGTTACCAAATAAAAAACGAGAGACAAAGCAATCATGGATGACGCAAACCATACTAGAAAAGATGGCAGAAAGGAAGAAAGTGAAAACCACTGATCCACCTAAATACAAACACCTGAAGAATGAAATAGAAGATGAATGCAAAAAAGCTAAAGATGAATGGTGGAATAAGAAGTGTGAAGTAGTGGAACAACTTGAGTCTCAACATCGTTCAAGAGAGATGCACAAGAAAGTGAAAGAGATAACAGGTCAAGGATACAGACAGAGAAGCAGTAAATGTATCAAGAACAAAGACGGCAAAATGCTCTTTGAAGAAGATGAAATAAAGTCCAGATGGGAAGAATATGTAAACGAACTATACAATGATGACAGAGGGAACCCACCCACAATCGAGAAAGAAGATGGGAATATTATATTAGTATCAGAGGTTGAGAAGGCTATCAATGATCTAAAGGCAGGTAAGGCTCCTGGAAGTGACCAGATAACATCAGAAATGATAAAAGGACTAGATGAAGTGGGGATTCAAATCATTCATAAGCTAGTAACTGACATCTATGAGACTGGATTTATACCATTGAATATGAATGAATCCATATTTGTACGACTCCCAAAGAAGCTAAAACCAACATTGTGTACTGAGTACAGAACATTAAGCCTGATGAGTCATATGTTGAAGATGATCCTGAAAATAATTTTACTGAGAAACAGACAGAAAATTGAAGAACAAATCAGTAACGTACAAAGTGGGTTTATATCTGGAAGAGGTACACGTGAAGGGATTTTCAATATGAGAATGATTTGTGAACGTTATTGTGAAGTGAACCAGGATGTTTATGCCTGCTTTATTGACTATGAGAAGGCCTTCGACCGAGTCAATCATGAACTGTTAATCAAATGTTTACAAGATATTGGTGTCAATGGCAAAGACATTAAACTAATTGTGAACTTATACTGGACACAACGTGCATTTATAAAAATGGAGCAGGGCCTATCGGATGAAGTTATGATTAAACGAGGAGTTCGACAGGGGTGTGTATTGTCACCATGTCTATTTAACCTGTACACAGAGATGATTTTCAGACACATTGAAGATTGCAAGGGAGTGACAATAGGTGGCATGAACATCAACAATCTTAGATATGCCGATGACAGTGTAATACTAGCAGACAGTGAGAAAAACCTACAAGATATAGTGAATAGAATCAATAAAGCTGGAATACTATTCAACATGAAGATGAATGCCAGGAAGACCAAAACAATGGTTATAAGTAAAAAGACAGATAAACCAAATGTCAATATAACCATAGATGGCACAAACATAGAACAAGTATCCGAATTCATATATCTCGGACAAAAGATTACAAATGATGGGAGATGTGAGGAAGAAATTAAAAGAAGGATAACAATAGCCCGAACAACATTCTCCAAAATGAATAGAGTGTTAACATCAAGTAAGATATTAATACAAACAAGGAAGCGTATTCTTCAGTGTTATGTGTGGTCTACTCTAATGTATGGGGCAGAGACATGGACAATCTCTAAGAAAATGTACAAACGTTTAGCAGCATTTGAGATGTGGACTTATCGAAGGATGATGAAAATATCATGGACAAAGAAGATCACCAACAAAGAAGTTCTCAGAAAAATTAAAAATAAGAAAAGCTTGTTTGCCACTATACAGACAAAGAAACTTATTTATTTTGGCCACATCATTCGTCAGAGTTCAATATACCGTACATTGTTGGAAGGGAAGGTGAATGGCAGCAGAGGGAGAGGGAGACCAAGAACATCATGGTTTACAAATATTTCACAGTGGACAGGCTTGAATTATTCACAGTCTATCAGAACAGCACAACATCGGGACAAGTGGAGAATCAGAACAGCACAACATCGGGACAAGTGGAGAACCATTGCATCCAACCCTCGACTAGAGGATGGAACTATTGATTGATTGATGACACTGGTTGCTGTGACCATGATCCTGTGGAAGCTACACGCTGTATAGTTGTTATACCTACCCTGTGTATGTAAGTGCATTGCATGTATGTATGTAATTGTAAGCATTAAAAGACTTACAATTCCAGGGGGACGAGTGTAGTAGTCTGCACTCTTCTCTCAGGCAAGTAACCACATAGACAGGTAGATGTGGGTAGTGTGGTGTTATCAGGGAGCCTTGGTGGTGTAATGGTTAGCACACTGGCCCGAAATGCAAAGGGATGCTCGTTCGAGTCCCGCTCTAGGCCAATCTTTCCAATTTTCATCAACCCTATGACATAAGCATATCTTGGATACATTTTGTGGGATAGATTAAATACATGGAGTACTGCTAACATAATTAAAACACGAGTCAACAGTAATTATTTGACTTACTTTCCCAAAAAAAAGAAGGCAAAATCATTAACAATGTAACATGGAAACGAAAAATGTGGTACACAGTTTTTGAGAATGACCAATATCTGAAGAGTTCAGGCGCAAAACCATGTAAACGCCAATCCAAAGATGGAAATAAACATGAGAATCAAACCTTCAAAAAGTTAGTTGTTTTATATTCCTACTCTTTTGTTCATTGCTCCATAAGAATACCATCATGAGAGAAGTAAAAGCAGTGAGAATTACAATTATTTTCAGGTAAAAAATCTGTTATTTTAATAACATTTTTGGATTGGCGTTTACGTGGTTTTGCACCTGAAATCTTCATCTCTTTCTCTATGCCCATATTTATTTGCCCATCCACCTGCCCCATTGTATAAACCTATGGGCCTAAGCCTACCGTTTCCCTCGTCACTGTGATGCGTACTCACCATGTCCTACTAGTTTACTGCCTAGTTCCTGGCTCGTTACTGCCCATGCATCTCATGTCACTCGCATCCACTCGTTCCTCATTAGGGCTTTCTGTCTGGTCGGTCTGGGCCCCTTGCACTACTAATTCACCGATAATATCCCGAAATACACCTCCGCCCTCATGAAAAAAAGCCTCACCAAAACCCCACAGGAAGTCACAAATCACCAGACAACCCACAACTGTATTGAAATCCAAATATGTTATTGTTCTATATTTTTGTTGGTAATGGTTGATTTACCCTGTCCATAGCGAGTAAGTCACATCACGGCTTGTTTTCAACGCTGAACCATGGGATTGTGGGTTTGAACCCTGGTCGAGTCAAACCAATGACTTAAAAATTGATACTTGTCGCTTCCTAGCCAGGCGCTCGGCATTATTAGGATAGAGCAAGGACTGGTTGGCTCAGTGTCAGGATAATGTGACTGAGTGGGATATCAGGTCATGGTGCTGGTGGCCGGGTCTCCCAGTGGGGCAGAACTATAAAGTCGCCATGAGCACGCACTGTCACAAGTCGGTACCCGTCCTGATATTACCTTAGATGTTGCTAGGACATAAAACAATAAACAAGTAAACAAACAATGCTGAACAGCAATATCGAGTTAGTCGCATCATGGCTTGTTTTCAACGTTAAACAGCAATAGTCTCAATTTGGTAGTTACCTTTTCATTTGAGCTGTTAGTGGCTCATCTTAGCTGTTAGTGGCTATACACAGAAGCTATGACCAGACAGGCAGGTCAATCCTCTCGCTTTCCTCACCAACCCTCGTCGCGGTTTTTTTTTAGTGCTGTGTGGAGTTGATTGATTCCCAGTGACGTCTTTTAGAGGCGGATTCCGGCGAGGGGAAGGAGGAGATCCGGGGGTGTGTGTGGTCGTTATCAGGGCACACAATAGCCAGATTATGCTAAGCCCCCCTGATCACCGACTCACTGTCACTGCATATGCACGTGACCAGAATGAGGAGGTCTGTTGTTGGTTTTAAATTGGGCACGGTGGCCGAATCGCTAGAGCGGGGGCCGGCTCCTGGTCGAGTCAAACCAATGACTTATAAAATTGAGACTTTTCACTTCCTAGCCTGATGCATGGAATTAATAGGATATTATGGCAAGGACTGGTTAGCTCAGTGTCAGGATAATATGTCTGAGTGGGATATTGGGTGATCATGCTAGCGGCCTGATTTCCCAGTGGGGCAGCACTATAAAGTTGCCATGAGTGCACACTGTCAGAAGTAGGTACCCGTCCTGATATGCCTTTGATGTTGCTAGGACGTAAAACAACAACAAGCAACCAATTAATTATTTGATGGTTGTGAGTAGTGATGGCACTGATTTGCCATAAGTGCACCCTGACGAAAGTCGGTATATGTCCTGATATGACCTTACATGTTGTAAGGACGTAAAACTCCAACAACCAACCAACGAACCTTGGTTTTAATTTTTCGAACTATAACCCTGCAACGCTCTGCTGGGTAGTAGATGTGACTGCGCACTGATCTCGAGTTTATAGTGCTGCCCAATGGGATACCATTTTATGAGCAGCATGTGCGTCTACGTCACTCAGTCACGTTATGCCTGAGCCAACCAGTCGTTGCCCTATCCAAGACATGCCAACCAGCCAGGGTGTGTTTGTCTGGTTTTGGGGGGTCTTACATCTTAGCATCATCTATGGTCATATCAGCATGGACCGACCAAGATAGTCACACTGTCGATGTTTTGATGACATTCATTGGTATTGTATCCTCGATGTCCCTAAGCACTCAAACCCCAATGTAGTCGTAAAGTGCCTCGTTCTGAAACCTAACAGAACATAGTGGTTGTCGAGAATGATATGACTTAAAGTTGCATAGTCCGATGGTTTTGAGTTTCTGCCATTTTCCTGAGATAATTAACTATATTACATTTATCGTTACAATCTACTTTACTTTTGTTTGAAGTAATTTTCTTTTAAATAGCTATGTTTTGAGATATTTGAAGTGCAAATATGTGAAATTAGTTTTGGCAAGCATGCCAAAACTCTGACGCCATAGGTTTCAGCAATAATAGCTTCTATTAAATTGACTCAATATATATTTCCTTCTATGTGGCAACAAATGCTTTATAAGTAAATCATTATCTAAGTTAGATATTTAAAATGAATTCCACATAATTGTTTTCATTTCGAAATTGGTATACTTCATCAACTATGCAGATTTAATTATAGCCACTAATTGAATGCTACTGCTGTTGTAATTTGCGATAAATTACCATCTCAACTAATGACCACAGCTGGAAATGATTAACCTTTTTGTGTGTGTTAATTTCAGCAATGTAACTCTTTTTATTAATCGCAAGTTTTTAAAGTCGTTAAAAAGTCAGTTATGAATCCAAATCTGGATGTTGAGAACGAGGCTGACTATTTTACTGTAATAATCTTCTTTGACATCCTGCTATTTCAGTTCGCTTTGTTTGTTGGGGTTTTATGTCCTGGCAACACCTAAGGTCACATTAGGATGGGTAATGCCTTGTAACGGTGTACACTATAAACAACATTGCAGTGCTGCCCCACTGGGAGACCTGGCCACCGGCACCATGACGCGATGTTCCATGCAGTCGCATTATTCTAATATTGTGCTAGCCAGTTCTTGTCCTATCCTATTAATGCCAAGCACCAGGCTCGGTAGCAACAAGTATGACTTTTATAAGTCAGTGCTCTGACTCGGCTGGGACTTCAAACTCTAGACCTTCCACATGGGAAGCCTTTTCTCTACTGATTCGGCCACCACGTCCGGTACAAATATATATATATATATATATATGTATATATATATATATACATATATATATATATATATGTATATATATGTATATATATATATGTATATATATATATGTATATATATATACATATATATATATGTATATATATATATACATATCTATGTGATATATATATACATATCTATATATATACATATCTATATATATATATATATATATATATATATATATATGCATGCGATGTACAACCATTATGCGAGTAAAAAAGCCACCAAACGGAAATTATTATTATTATTGTTATTATATTACTATTGTGATACCCATTTGATGCGGAGCATCCCAAACCCCACGTGACCAGTGGCGCCACCACCGTCATCCATCCTAACTACGAACGCTCTACTCTATCATTCGCGCCCTGATTTTGCGCACAATATGTACAACACACACATATTATATATATGGATTGTGATAAACCCTTTATTGCGTGTAATAAGCTTTGTCGTGGTCCTTCCCCGCCTCCTCCGGTTGATGGTAGTGGGGGAGGGGGGAGGCAGGTACCAGCAGCACCATGATGTGATATCCCACTCAGTCACATTATCCTGACACTGAGCCAACCAGTCCTTGCCATATCCTAATAATGCTGAGCGCCTGGCTAGGAACTGACAAATATCAATTTTTAGGTCATTGGTTTGACTGGAGCAGCGTTCGAACCCATGAACCCATGGGTTCGGATCCCCTGAACTCCCAAAACAGGAGACGGACGCTCAACTCATTCGGCCATACTGTCTGGTTGATATATATGCGTGTGAGATTCTTAATCTTGTCTTGTCTATTTGCATTAGGCCAAACAAAAATTAAAAAAATTGGTGAAAAGATCCCCGCCCTTGCCTGAAAAAATCGCCTGCCATCGAATTACGTTTATTTTTTGGAGTGAGAAATGGAAAGGGAAGTGAAGAGTGGGATGGATGGAATGAGAAATAGAAAGGGGAGTGAAGAAGGAGGAATGGACAGGGCAGTGCGGGAAAGGAGTGGAGATGCATTTGAGGGGGCGGGGGGTGATAGGGGAACAGGGAAGGGGAGGGAACAGGTTGGAGATTGGGTGGGGGGGGGGAGATAACAAATAAATAATTAAAACCGTCCGCTCGACCCGGATTAAATTTTTTTTTAAATTTAAATGATCACCAACTTTTCTTTTGTATTTGGCCTTAGGTGCTGTATCTATGAAACTTGTTATGATTGCGTTGTAAGGGTAGTTAGTCCATTGGTGGTTCTGGGCCTATATGTATGTGTCCGGGTTAGCGGTGCGAAGCTTGTTTTCGGCGGGTTTACCGGGTTAGCGGGGAAAACTGCATGTGTCTGGGTTAAGCTAACTCGGCAAGCGTAAAGTCGCCTGCATTAACCCCAAGCGAAAGCAGGGTTAAAGGTGGGGTTAGGCACCGATTATGCCCAAATCTATTCAATGCGATCATATTTAACAAAGTTACATAGTCAAATAGTGAAATTTGATTAAATTAACCCTAAAATTGAAGCGAAATTAACGCTGCCGCCGCAACGCCAGCGATATTAATATTTTCGAATCGACGAATGTAAAGTAAACAAATCGCCGCCTCCACAGGGACGTTGATATCCATACTGTCTAATGTAAAATAAAAATGGCCGCCGCCATCACCGCCGAATCGACGGCAATATATTAGGCCAAAATCTATTCAATGCGATCATATTTAACAAAGTTACATAGTCAAATAGTGAAATTTCATTAAATTAACCCTAAATTCGAAGCCATATTAATGTAGCAGCTACATCGGCGGCGTTATTCATATTGTCCAATCAATGAATGTAAACAGGTACACAGGGGTTCCCCAAATCTATAAATAACTGAAAAGTTAACTAACCCGTGCACACTTTGGTCACATACATCCCCCTTGACACATTTGGAACTCCGAGGTTAGCTAACCCGGCACCCGCCTTTAACCCCGGTCCGGTTAAAAATTGGCTCATACATATAGGCCCTGGTGTATTGTCCTACCCCATTGGATGCCTATCCCATAATGAGACACTAGCTAATATGAAATGGCGCTGCCAGTCTGCCAGTCAGCAGATTGTGACTGTGATAGGGGGTGTGATAGGGGATGAAGCCTGATAGCCTTGCCCATTATTGAGTCTTATTGATGTGTCGTGATACTAGCTACCAAAATGGGGCTCGTGACACTAACAATAAAAGTGGGTCTGTAGTCTCACTAAAAACATTATTGACCCACCCAACAAAATGGTAAACAACAGCATAAGATTTCGTAGAAACAAAAACGAAGTACCCGCTTCAACTATGAAAATAAAGTAATGTACCAAAACTAACTACCAAAGTGGGGCTTGTGACACTAACAATCAAAGAGGTACACAAAACATTACATTTCTTAGAAAACAAAATGGTAAACAACAGCATAAGATTTCTTAGAAACAAAAACCAAGTACCCTCTTCAACTATGAAAATAAAGTAATGTGCCAAAACTAACTACCAAAATGGGCCTCATGACACGAACAATCAAAGAGGTACACAAAACATTACATTTCTTAGAAACAAAATGGTAAACAACAGCATAAGATTTCTTAGAAACAAAAACCAAGCACCCGCTTCAACTATGAAAATAAAGTAATGTGCCAAAACTAACTACCAAAATGGGGCTCGTGACACTAACAATCAAAGTGGTACACAAAACATTACATTTCTTAGAAACAAAATGGTAAACAACAGCATAAGATTTCTTAGAAACAAAAACCAAGTACCCACTTCAACTATGAAAATAAAGTAATGTGCCAAAACTAACTACCAAAATGGGGCTCGTGAGACTAACAATCAAAGTGGTACACAAAACATTACATTTCTTAGAAACAAAAACCAAGTATCCACTCCAACTATGAAAACAAAGTAGTGTAATGGGTACTACTCCATTATCTGCTATTCCTTTTACACTCTCTCCAACCTAAAATTAAAAAATAAATACTGGTATATTTATTCAAGTTTCAGAGTCCGATAGTTTTGAGTTTCAGTATTTTGTGTAGGATGAATATATTGTTATTACATACCCTACTTTTGCTTATAGTCATAGCAACTTTTATTTAAAATTGCTAGCTTTTGAGATATTTGAAATGCAAATATGTGATATTAAATTTGGCAATCCGGTCTAAGACTTTGTCACCATAGGCTTCAACAGTAACAAGTAAATTGACTCAGTATTTCTTTCTATGCGGCAAGAGGTGTACCAGTATCTAAAGGATGTATGTAGAATCAAATCTAGATTTATAACTGTTTTTGTTTAGAATATATTGATGCTTCCATCGGACTGTGCAACATTAAGCATTAGTTACCATACTAGTCTAACATAGTTCAATCAATCAATGGGTGCCGTCTTCTCGAAGAAGGTTGGCTGCAATGGACCTCCATCTCTTCCTGTCATTCGTTCCTCTCACGCATTTCGCATAGCTCATTGCTGTCCACTCAGTGATGTTGTCCATCCATGTTGTTCTCCTTCTCCCTCTTGGTCTTTTCCCTTCTATCTTCCCTTCCAGTATTCTTCTCTGTGATTCCTAGTGTCGTATCATGTGGCCAAAGTATTTAATTTTTCTGTTTTTGATCGTTTGTATTATCTGCCTCTTTATTTTCATTCTTGTTAGGACCTCCACGTTGCTTATCATTTCTGTCCATGGAATTTTTAACATTCTTCTGTATTGCCACATTTCATATGCCTCGAGCTTTGTTGTTATTGCTTTCTTCAAAGTCCATGTCTCGCAGCAATATAAAAGTGTAGACCACACATAGCATTTTAGCAGTCCGAGTCTTGTTTTTATATTTATGTCTCTAGATGTTAGTACTTTCTGTATCTTTAGAAATGTTGTTTTGGCAATGTTTATTCTCTGTTTAATCTCTCTTTCACAGCTGCCATCACTAGTTATTAAATGGCCCAGATACACAAATGACTCTACCTGCTCCAAGATTACACCATTAACTTTTATCTCTGCTCTTGGTTTGTATTCCTTTCTGCTGACAACCATGGTTTTTGTCTTCTTTACATTCATTTTGAGGCCACATCTCTCACTTTTTTCTTTTACTTCATCCACTATATCTTGTAGTCGATTTGACATTAAGGCTAGCAGTGCTGTATCGTCTGCGTATCTTGTGTTATTGATATTTCCACCTTCAACATAGTTACCTCCCGGTATATGTTTCTTTTTTCTCTTATCTTGTTCTTTACCTGTCATTCATCTCCCGATGTTTTGCTTATTTCCTGTAATTGTCTATATAGAATGTTGTAGATATGTTTACTGTGTAGTGGCAATTGTCATTAGGGCTGGAAGACCAGTGCATTAGCACTGACAACATGGTATTCAGAGGAATAAAAACACTTGAACAAAAATAAATATAATAATAATAATAATGAGGTAAGTCACCCTACAACTGGTTGTAAATTATTCCGATACTCAGCAAAGGGGGAATGCAAATGTTCTATTACTGATCGGTGTACGTGACCAGGTGCATGTGTATATATATATGGGTTGGTGGTGCCTGAGTGGGATGTAAATAGACATAGTGGTGCTGGCAGGTCTGGGTTTGATTGCACTCAGGGCCTAGCCGTTCTGCTGTGTAGGGGTCACCACACTCAAAAGATCAAGGTTGGTGGTGGCCATGGGGCCATACAGCTACTGGTGCTGGGCAGACCACTGGTATCCATGGAGACCAGGAATGCTGGATTCCTATTGGTAGGACCAGGAATGCTCGATTCCCATCGGGGGAAGGAGGTGGTATGATACTCTACAATGAACCCATGTAACTATATAAACAATAAACCAGAGGGCTGGACTCTCTTCTCTTATACTTTATTCTCTTCCTTTCTCTATGTCTGTATTGTTTTCCTCATAGCCTACATACACAGCCACCGATCAAAGCATTAGATTCTACAAACTAGTGACCACCACGGTTATTAACACACATTGTTGATTTGACAGTAGAAACTTGCTGGTGCTGGTGCTTGTTTGGTGCACTGTGTGGGTAGTGTTTTTTCTTCTATTTTTTGTCTCTCTGTGAGGGTTTGAAAGTCTTCAAAATTTGGGTTGCAGACAATTTTTATGACAATACCGCTATTTTGGAAGGTCCACTAGACTTTATTGATGGTATGTCTGTAATGTGCCATTATTGAAGCCTTGCGTCACAGCTGAAATATTTTTTTCATACGGGACTACTTTTGGCTTTTCTTTAACCTAATCACAGAGGGGGGGGAGCGTAGTGATACACTACATCATTTTTGTTTACTATTTCTTCTTCTTTACAGACATTGCTATACTTGGATTCAATTCTGCTCAATCTTTTCTACCACCACATGCAACAGCAGCTTGAAGATGCTGCTCAAACGCACAAGGGAGGAATCGTTGCGTGATGAGTTTCAGCAATGGTTCCAAGGTCAGTGTACACTGGGCATTTATTCATCTGAAACGGGAGTGGTAGAAGCATGGTCTAGGTTTATGGCACTTAGGTTAGATATTCTTAAAGAAGAGCAGGAGGGGCATTTGTCAGAAATAAGGGATAGGACAGAAATACGTGAAGAAAGAGAAGAACGCAGGGAGGCACGGGAACTTTTACAGGTTGAGCAGAGGCAGAGAGAGGTATCATGTAGATCATTAAAGGCATATGGCAAGTCTGTTCCCCTATTAGATGGGTCACACAGAGGAGCATTACTTAATTGGATTGATTTGATCGAATGTATAGGGACTCTTGCTGATGTTTCAGACCTGGACATTATTCGTTTTGCTTTGTCCGATGCAATGGGAACACTGCATGAAGTTCTTTTCACAGCTTTTCAGCATGAAAATGCTAGGTCCTGGAGAGAAATTAAGGAAGCGATAGCATTAACACTTTTGACAGCAGATGAATGTAGTCACTTGAAGGGGGTAGTGATGGCTATGAAGCAAGAGGAGGGAGAAACATAGCTGCATACTGTCAGTGTTTTAAGACTGCGGCAGTGAAAGGCTGGGATCTCCCAAGTGCAGTTTTCATTACTGACACCTTTGAAATACTCCTTTCGAGTTTTCTCAACTCCTTACTGGATGATAATACCATGTGGCATGTGGAAATGAACTGACCAGAAACTCTTGAAGAAGCATGTGGTGGGAACGTAGCTATTTGTAAGCAAATAGATAGTCTAAATTGTGCTTCTTTGGATTTTTCCAAGTTGTTCTCTTCTTCCAAAAGTTCTAAATCCTCTGGTTCAGATATTCAGGTCATGAAGTCACTTCAAGGTGAAATAAAGTCTCTTAGGAAGTGCATGAGTAACTTGCCTGTTAGGCAGTGGAGTTTCTGACCATTCAGCGATTGATGCTGTAAACGCTGCTACATCTTCTCATGTCAATTCTACAACCAAGGCTTACGTGGTGGATTGCTGCACATAAACCTAGGTCAGCCGGTCGGGGTAGAAAATGCTGGTGTAAGTAGGCACACTTCAGTCGTACAGCACACGGCAGGGCATGTGCTGTCAACGAAACAGCAGGGGAGGGCAATGGAAATTTTCCACCAGTTGTTCAGACGCAGACAGTACCTGTTGGTACTTTTCACGCATATCCGCAGTCATGGAAAAGCAATGCTTTTAGGCAAAGAAAGCATAGTTCAGCGCCAAAGTGTGCCAAATTAGTTGAGGCAGAATCCACAAAAATAAGAGTGACATTTTGTTGGATGAAATAGTAAGAAAATATAGTAAGAGGAGGGTGAGAGAATGAGATGTGATTATGAGAGTCTACTCACATGATACAAAACTCACTAAACAGTATCTAATGGCTAGCAGAGGTAATACCCCTATATGTTGGGTAGAATGCTATGATGAATTGTTAGTAAGGTGTCAACAATACATTAACTGAGCCTGCCTTCCAGAAAGGAATGCGAGTGTTAATTATTGTGAGAACGGTTCCATAGAGAGGAAGTTAGTTTGCCTTCTGTGTAAAGCTTGTTGCCAGGGGAGTGGAGAGTGGTCACGGTATATAAGGGGACCACACACTCTCCTGGACATGCATTCATGCACTCAGGCAAGTAGGCACGCATGACAAAGGAGGAGCAGAAGAGAAGAGTAGCATTGCATTGTACCAGTTATTGTTAGAAAATAAACACCAGCACACTGTCCGTGGTGTTGTGTTTAACTACTCTACCACCACCGAGGACCGGGCCCACTACAGAGCATGGAAGCACACAGTAGATATTATACAGTGTCGTGAGTTTAATCCAAACAGAGGAAATACTGCGCCCACAAAACGGCTCAAACCCACACGTCTTGTCATTCTGGGATCAGTGTTCCAAGCATGTTCTTTAACCTCCATGCTTTTGTTGTGACAGTCGGTGTGAGTCATGATGAGTTAGTGTGAGTCATAGTGAGTCATAGTGAATCATTGTGAGTGATTTTGAATAACTGTGAGTCACTCTGAGTCATTGTGAATCACCGAGTCCTTGTGAGTCCTTGTGAGTCCTTGTGAGTCCTTGTGAGTCCTTGTGAGTCCTTGTGAGTCCTTGTGAGTCCTTGTGAGTCCTTGTGAGTCCTTGTGAGTCCTTGCGAGTCCTTGCGAGTCCTTGCGAGTCCTTGTGAGTCCTTGTGAGTCCTTGTGAGTCCTTGTGAGTCCTTGTGAGTCCTTGTGAGTCCTTGTGAGTCCTTGTGAGTCCTTGTGAGTCCTTGTGAGTCCTTGTGAATCCTTGTGAGTCCTTGTGAGTCCTTGTGAGTCCTTGTGAGTCCTTGTGAGTCCTTGTGAGTCCTTGTGAGTCCTTGTGAGTCCTTGTGAGTCCTTGTGAGACCTTGCGAGTCCTTGTGAGTCCTTGTGAGTCCCTGGGAGTCCTTGTGAGTCATTGTGCGTCCTTGTGAGTCCTTTTGAGTCCTTCTGAGGCCTTCTGAGTCGTTGTGAGTCAGTTTGAGTAATTGTGAATCAGTGTGAATCATTGTCCGTCACTGTGAGTCGTTGTGAGTTGTTGTGGGTCGTTGTGAGTCGTTGTGAGTCATTGTGAGTCATTGTGAGCCATGGTGAATCATTGTGAATCATGGTGAGTCATTGTGAGTCGCTATGAGTCATTGTGATTCGTTGTGAGTCAATGTGAGTAATTACGAGTCACAGTGTGTCGTTATGAGCCTGTTTCCAACTTGAACATTGGAGAATACAATAACAAATCAACGTTCAAGTAGTGTAGAAACCGGCTTTGATCAACTACAGAGAAGTGCCCTTTTGGGCAGCTTGTTTTTGTTTTTGTTTGTTGTTTTAGATCCCAGCAACATCTAAGGTCATAAAAGGATGGGTACCGACTTGTGACAGTGCACACCAATAGCAATGTTATAGTGTTGCCCCATTGGGAGACCAGGCCACTGACACCATGACCCGATATCCGACACAGTCACATTTATCCCGATCCTGCGCGAACCAGTCCTTGTCTTATCCTATTAATACTGACGGCCAGGCTAGGTAGCGGCAAGTAGAAATTCTATATGTCATTTGCTTGGATTCGGCTGGGATTTGAACTTTCGCATGGGAAGCATGGGCTCTACCAATTCGCCATCACGTCCGGTCAGGGCAGCTTATTTACAACCAACCGGAAGTTCAATTTGAGTTGGGTGAAGTCGTTGAGCAGATAACGGAGTGCACATGGGCAATCCACTGATACCACTCAGCCCGAAGTATCCGTTACATCGGTGCTACCGACCAAACACGGTGCTTACAATTATTACCGATGTCCTCCGCTAGGGCGCACCGACCACTCACGATGGCCGCTAGGCGTGGCTGACTGGGGTACTACTAGGGTTCGGCTGCAGTGTCGGCAGCCATTATTTCCATAAACTTACGCTTAGATTCCACATGAAAGAAATAAAAGATGTGCAATGTACGATATATATCAATCAATAGGATCAATCAATAGGATACAGCTATAATAGGCCTTGGACCTGTTAGCCGCTCTTAATTAATAGAAATCGAGACAGTTCTTCAGATGTGGTGGATTGTAGCAACTGTCACTGGCTCCAAGATATACATAATGCTTGACCAGTATGCATCCAGTTGGGACTTGAAACAGTTCACTGACTCTGCTGCTATGACACTCTCCGGCAAGTCATTCCACAGGTCAACCACCCTAAAGCCGAAAAAGTTGTGTCGCAGGTCCAGTCTGGAGTACCGCTTCCTCAGCTTCAGGGAGTGTCCTCTGGTCCTGGTGTTGGAGTCTCTGATAAGGGGGGCTGCCTGTCTTGTAGATACCATGGAGATATTTTAATACTTCAATCGTATCCCCCCAGGCCCGTCTGTAGTACATGCTTGGGATCTTCAAATGATGCATACATTGTTTGTAGGGTGTTTCATTGAATCCATGTACAAGCTTCGTTGCCCTTCTTTGGATCTTCTCAATTGACTCAGCATCCTTCCTGAACATAAACTTGAAATAGTTATCAAGGCCATTCAGCAGGATATATGACATATGAGGATCTGTGTAAATGTATGAAATGAATGTATGGCTATTGTGTGTGTGTGATGGAAATAGGAAACATTGCACCCAGAGCAGGATTCGAACCCACACTTTTTGCCATTCTGGGACTAGCGTGCTAACCATTATACTACCTAGGATCCCTGATGCAACGGCCGTATCCACGCCTCTCACAATATATATATATACACACATATATACTGTAAAACCTCTCTAAATCGTCCAGCCATGGGACCGACTTAAAGTGGTCCATTTAGGGAGGTGGTCGGCGTAGGGAGCTAGAATATCCTTACAAGGGTACTGCTGGGACCCAAATAAAGTGATCCATATAGGGGAGTGGTCGATCAGTGGAGGTGGTCGGTTAGAGAGCTTTTACTGTATATAGAAAAAATCCTCCGGTGCGACTGACACTGGTCTACATCTGGAGGCGAGGAGGCCACATGTGGCGCCACCGGTACAGTGCTGGGTCTTATGGAGTGTAATAATAATAATAATAATAATTCCCATACATATCTTTATACTTGCATAATGCGTTATACATCACATATACAGGACTGACAACGAGGTGGGGAAGCCGAAGTGTAAGGCAGTGTGTGGCATGAAGCCGAGGGCATTTCTGACAAAGAACAACAATTGAAGGTCGCTTGCCTTTACAATTCTCCGAGAGAGCGACAGGGCGGAAGCATACCTGTCAAGTGCTATGTTTTGGCCATGAACACTTTGGTTTTATTAGTAGAATTATTACTATGAGCGTAGCTGAAAAAAGAAGCACATCCGATTTTCAGCTGGTACAACACATACAGCTGGTACAACACATACAGCTGGTACAACACATACAACTGGTAGAACACATACAGCTGGTACAACACATACAGCTGGTACATCACATACATCTGATACAACACATAAAGCTGGTACAATACATACAGCTGGTACAACGCATACAGCTGGTACAACACATACAGCTGGTACAACACATTGCTGGTACAACACATCCCCTTATAAAGCAGCATTTTGCTTCCTTTGCCGACAGCATTTGAACAAAAAAAGATGTTATCTTATTCATGGATAAGTCTGAATTGACTTATTTTCACCATTAGAGGGTCTGTCGATAGAAATCCCGAACCTCCACTTTTACCAACCCAAGGGATGTTTAACCTCCCACACCACATAGACATGGTGTACTATTTCCCGATAATTAGACATTGGAGGATGTATGAAAGCAACCAGGCTTTGATGACGCTGTAAGTTATACACAGCGGTGGAAATCCAAATTGGCAGAGGTGGGGGGGGGGGCACAGGGAATCAAACCACTGACCTTCAGATTAGGAGTCCGACTTCGATAAAAGTCAGATACTCTAACCACTCTGGCACAGAGAACACCTCATTATATAGCCTTCCCATAATGCCATGGTCTTTGAACTGCAATATTGCATTCACCGTGGATGAGTAATGATTTCTGTAAGTAAATAGTATATTTAAATGTTTATATTGTAATAATGCACTATTTTTGCACCAATGCAAGAATGCTTAAATTGAAGTGTTCCCATATAACCAATATATTTTATAAATCGAAAATGATGTGTGCTGTAAGGATTGATACCATAATGATAGTTGGACGGAATACATGGTTTCGCAGAGAATTTTATAGTTTGGGGAATGTTTGACTGCTGTTTTCATTCTTGGGACCGGATGCGGTTGCCAAATCGATAGAGCGCAGGCTTCCCGTGTGGAAGATCAGGGGTTCAATTCCCGGTCGATTCAAACCAATGACTTACTAAATTAACACTTGAAGAGTTCAGGCACAAAACCACGTAAATGGCATTCCAAAGATGGAGATAAACATGAGAATCAAGCCTTCAAAAAGTTAGTTGTTATATATTCCTACTCTTTTGTTCATTGTTCCATAAGAATACCATCACAAGAGAAGTAAAATCAGTGAGAATTAAAATTATTTTCAGGTAAAAATCTGTTATTTTAATAACATTTTTGAATTGGCATTTACGTGGTTTTGCACCTTAGCACTTCACTTGTCCCTTCCTAACCAGGTGCTCGCCATAATATTAAGATAACATAACGTCTGGTTGGCTCAGTGTTAGGATGATGTGACAGAGTGAGATATCAGGTCATGGCACCGGTGGCCTGATTTCCCAGTGGGGCAACACTATGAAGTCGCCATCAGTGCGCACTGTCACAAATCAATACCAGTCCGGATATGACCTTAGATGTTGCCAGGACGTAAAACTCCAACAACCAATCAACCGACCGATCATTCTTGGGGCTTCGCAGCTACGTCGAAGTAGCACAAAATACACTGATGCACTGGGAATGCAGGTCACGGGGCATTAGGCACTGGGAGCACTGGCATTGAAGGAGGCATTGCGATAAGAGAGTCTATGCGGGCTTGGAGCATTACGTGACAGAGCGCGGACATGTGTTGAGGGAAGATGACCGCCTAGATCAAAGGACACCGCGGATGCAGGTAATGGAGACAGGAAGGGTTGGTGGGTGGGTAACGTCTGCAGTGTACCGCTCAGCGACATATGTGAAGCAAAGGCGAGGCTAATCATGGCCGCCTCCTGTGTTGGTAGATCATGGGATCGTGGCTTCGAACTCTGGTCGAGTCAAATCAATGACTTAAAAATTGATACTTGTAGCCTCCTAGCCAGGTGCTCTGCATTATTAGGATAGGGAAAGGACTGGTTGGCTCAGTGTCAGGATAATGTGACTGAGTGGGATATCAGGTCATGGTGCTGGCAGCTTGGTCTCCCAGTGGGGCAGCACTATAAAGTTGCCATTAGTGCACACTGTCACAAGTCGGTACCCATCCTGATATGACCTTAGATGTTGCTAGGATGTAAAACAACAACAAACAACAACATGTACTGTAAGTAAGTTCATTGTATGCATGCATCTAATCTTAAACATTAAAACGACTTATGGATGTAAACCTTTTAATAGACACACAATTCAAGGAGGACAAGTAGGCATGGATAGGGTGATTGTATCACCGAGCCTAGATAAACTAATTGTTATAATGCTAGCCACTGAATAATAAGATGCTTGTTTTTTTTGTTCGTTGGGGTTTTACGTCCTAGCAACATTCATGATCATATCAGGACGGGAAATGGTCAAAAGTGTGAGTTTCAAATTCAGCTCTAGGCGCAATATTGCGCATTTGCAAGAATCCAGGTCAATAATATTGCCATGATGCATTATAAAAAGCTTCTTTTATTTAATGCCTCCTCTAGAGTGCATTGATTTTTATCATTGGCTATTGGATGTCAAACATATGGTCATTCTGACATATTTCTTTGGAGAAACCCACTACCACCACATAGGCTACTCTTTCCAATAAGCAGGAAGGGGTCTTTTAGATGCACTTTACCACAGACAGGACAGCACATACCACAGCCTTTGATGAACCAGTTGTGGACCACTGGTTGGAATGGAAAATAGCCCAAACTGCAAATGGGTGATGAGCAGGATCGATCTGATGACCGACACTTTCACAGGTGGACACTCTACCGCCTGAGCTACGTCCCGCTCCGCACAATGCAATGCAATGCACAAATAGAGGAAAATGTATGAAGATTGAAATGGGATGAGAGACAAACAGAGGTGTGTAGTCAGAGAACCGGAACGAGGAGCCCCCCGTCCTGATATGACCGTAGATGTTGCTAGGATGTAAAACAACAACAAACAAACAAGCGAGGAGCCCAAGTGGCGCCATTGATACCGGTACGGGTGAAGGCTAATGAGCTTAATTGATTAATTGATTGTGTAGTGAGGCACAACTCCCTTCCCCAGGTGAAATGCTACATACAAAGGTAAGGATGAGTATGTTCATTTCATCAAGCCAACCTAGAGAGGCTAATTGTCAGAACGCTAGCCCCGGAATAGCAGAAGTGCGGGTTCGAATCCAACTCCAGACGCAATGTTTCTCATTTGCTAACCAATAGTCTTGTAATACACATGTGTGGAGGGTTCTCATATTTATATAGACATAACACATTATATAGTTCCTAAATGTATGTGCACAAACATGAACCATATATGGATGTATATATAATATATATATATAATTATGCAAATATGTCCCTCCCCTATATACTGCCCACCTCACATTAATTCACATTCAGTCATGCGTTCCAATTTTGTTTCCATTATGCATTGCCAGTTACCGGCATCGTCTAACCACTAACCGCCACCATGTCCACTGTCACCTGCAGACGGCAGCCACTCCTAGGTTAATTTACTGGACATTTGGCGTACGTCTCCCTCCCGGACACGGAGGCAGGTACATGGAAGGACCCGCTGTCGAGTGCCCTCCTCCCTGAAGCAGGCTGATCACTAGATCACTCTTATCCACCCGATCGGCCAGTCCACGTCTCCCGTCACACAGTCTGTTGGTCTCTCCTTTAATCACATTTCACTACATCTATTTCCCACCTTCCTTGCACTGGTCCCATTCTCCCCCCCCCCCCACCCCCCAAAAAAGAAGAAACAAGAAAAAGAAATTTCAAATTGAATGAAGTAATGCAATTTTCTTTCAACGAGTGTGTGAAATAATTGATTGTATCACATGAATTGCATTAGTTTTGGAATCTTTGAGAGAGAAATTCTGAATTATGTTAGATTGTTGTCAATTTTATAGATAGATTAAGGTGAACATAAAGCATAGAGTCTTTTTGTTTCGTCCTGATGAAGGAGGTAGTGGTAGCTGGCGCAGCTGTATCATCCGCAGATTCAAGGTGCATGATGAGAATGAAGGACTAACTAGTTGTAAATAGCTGTACATTAGGGATGAGAATAAGGGAAAATTAGAGGGTAGGTCTTGTATATATTATAATATATGTATATATATTTTTTTTTTAGCGGCACACTGAGTGTAAGAGGGGGGAAGTGGTGCGTGCACAGACGGGTGGCAGTCCCCAACGGATCTGAGTGTGAGTAGGATGGAATTGTAGGTGAATAGACAGACTATTCCAGTAGATGGCTGAGGGAGGACTTAAGGCTGAGGAGCAGATGGAAGCTTCCGGCCTTATTATACTCACATAATGGCTTATACAGCATATTATATATGTGTGTGGAAAGTCTTAAATTGACAATATAGAGGGCGCCACTATACACATAGCTATTGCTATTCATGCAGGTGGGACGGGGAAAGGGTAGGCAATAAGGGAAAACAGTGGAGGTATAGCACCTGCCAGGGGAGGAGGGGTGTTACATAACATGGGGGAGGGTGTAGACACTATTAAGAGCGGGAGGTATTAGAGGCTTAGGTTAAGTGGACACATGGGGCACTTGCATACCGGACCGCAGTTCAACCACACCTCTCTCTATCTCCTCTCCGCTGGCCTTGCTCCTCCTTGATTATGTCGGAAAAGAGTTCCAGGAGGGGGAGCCCGCCAGCATTTCACTTTCTACTCTTACTCCGTCCGTGTCTCTGGCTCGCCGTCTGGTCACCATAGATTGATTGATTGATTGGTTGTTGCTTTACGCCATGTCGGCAGCATAGGCCATATTCACGGCGAGAAATGTTTGTTTTTTGTTCAAACCATCGCTTTTACATGTAAAAGCAGACAATCAATTATGCGCCAATAGACACTCATTAAATTAGAAAGCTCACAATCATATATTTGTGGTCAAGGGAAACAAATTCCCATAGAAAAAGAAAAGTTTTACCAATAATTGATAGAATCTATTTAGTAAACTATATGAGGTGGTACAGTCCAGCTGCCCTCAAAAAGGCTAAAATGTTTTCCTGTTTTACCTTAGTAAAAAGGTCATGCATACTGTCTGCAGTGTAGAACTGTTGGCGCAGGGCCAAAAAATCAACGCAACTTAGTAAAATGTGTTTGAGTGTCGGGGGACTGACACCAATACATTCAGGGGAGGTTCCCTTAGCAGAAAGCATGTGTAAGCGACGAGTGGCCAATACGGCAGCGGCTAAGGACCACTTGGTCCCGCCGACCTCCCGCATGAGTCTGTGGTGGCTTTCCCACAGATGGTTCAATTTCTTTAAGTTTATTAATGTTTTCATCCTACTCATGTTGCCATTTGGATTTTATGTGGGTGGCTATTAGTGGTTTCAGATCAGAGTGAAGGATCAGACATGGTTCAAGATCACAGTTCAGGGCCTTCTTCGCAGCCCGATCAGCTCGTTCGTTTCCTTTTATGCCGGCATGGCCAGGCACCCAGCACAGGTGGATGTCATACCCATCCGTTGTCAGTTGGTTCATTTTATAAATGACCGTTGCTAGAATAGGGTGATTCGTTTTCAGTCCAGCAACAGAGCAAAGAGACATGGTCTTTTGACTCAACTCTCCTCTTTTCTCTACCCTTTTTTTTCTTCTCCTGGGCTTACTTCTCCCCCTGATCAAGGGAGTTGTTTACTTTAGTGGGGCCCTGTACCTTATCACTTTCTCGTTTGTTCTTGTTGCTGGAACCTGCTGAACCCGTCTTTACCTGTCCCTTTCTCCTGAATCCTTGCTGCTGTTGCTGGATATGAGTGCTCTGCTACCGCACGACCCAAGAGATTTGGGGCCGCCCCAACGATTCCTCATTTGATTGTTGTCAAGACATCCCCAGCTTCTATAACCGTCCCACCTGAAGATTAATCTTCAACCAAAGATATGCTTCAACCAAAGATCGGACCGATTTATCGGTGCCTTTCTATATTGCTTCAGTTCTGCAGCCAGTAACCGTCGTAAGGATACGAACCCTCCAAAAGCTAAGGATGCATGGGACTGTCTGAGGATCATAATTAGTTCGACCATGATGATCTAGATTAATACCTAGATTCCATACTCTTCCTTACGATTAGCTGGCTTTCAAAATGGTGATCATGACATACGTTTCATCCCTTCGGGGGAAATGTATTGGGTACATGGGGTAATATTACTCTATATTGAGGTTTCATCTTTCTCTGGACCTTATCCACCTGTTAACATGGTCAGCTAACCGTTAGGCACTCAATCAACCCAAAATGGTAGAAATGCGGGGTTCTGTTCCATTGCAGGCACAATTCATTGTATTGCATCATTACCTTAGATCATTGTATTGCGCCATTGCATTCCATCATTACAGCACACCATTACATTGCATAATTACATTACATCACTGTATTACGCCATTGCACTTGAGTACATCATTGTATTCCATCATTGCATTATATAATTGCATTATACCATTACATTATCACATCACGATATACAATTTGATTTCATCGTCACATGATATCATTATATTCTATCAGTGCATAACATAATTACATTACATTATCTCATTACATTACATCATTGTATTGCATCGTCACATTACATCATTGCATTCCATAGTCACATTATATAATTGCATTACATCTCTACATTATCTCATCAGGTTACATCATTGATTTGTATCGTAACATTACATCATTGTATGCCATCCTTGCACTATATAATTGTATTACAACAATACATTATCTCATCATGTTGCGCTTCGGGAGTCCATTGTTACATTACATCATTGTATTCCATCATTACATGATGTAATTCGATTGCATCAGTAAATTACCCCATCACGCTACACCATTGGATATCATCATCACATTACATTATTGTGTTCAATCATTGTAGTATATTGTATTACATCACTACATTATCTCATCACGTCACACAATTGGATTTCATAGTCAGATGGTGCACCATATCATTGTATTACATTATTACTTTACATCATTTCATACAGAAAACGAGCGGTTGCCCCATTTATTGTTTGTTTATTGTTGTATTGCGTCCTAGCAACATCTAAGGTCATATCAGGACGGGTACCGACCTGTGGCAGTGAGCACTCATGGTGACTTCATAGTGCTGCCCCAGTGGGCTGCCAGTACCATGACCTGATACCCCCACTCCTGACGCTGAGCCAACCAGTCCTTGACCTATCCTAATAATGCCGAGTGTCTGGCTAGGAAGCGACAAGTATAAATTTGTTAGGTCATCAGTTTGACTCGACCAAGGTCCAAACCCATAGTGTTCGAATCCCACCATCTCCCAAAACGAGAGACGGATGCTCAACTCATTCGGTCATCCAGGGATGTCTTGTCGTGTGGCATTAGATGTTGCTAGGATGTAAAGCCCAATAACCCTGAGGTAAGCTCAATTAGGGACGCGTCAGTGTGATCATACAACCGTCACCATAGGGACCGGCGGCATCTAGGGGCTGTCGGCATCACCCTTGTTTCGATCGTGCTTGAGGTAATCACCACTGACCTTGTACCGCCGCCCATACAATGAGCATCTCAGATCAGTCATGCCGAGCACCAGCAAGGTGAAGGGGAGACCTTGCCAGCCCGGAGCAAAGACTCCTCACTGTGGCGCGCCTAGAGCTAAAGCATTGTGGGAGTTATATGTAGTCCCCTATGTCCGTCTGAGCTTGGCACAGCGACAGTGTGGGGGGTGGGGAGAAAAACAAGGCGGACAAAGGAAGAGGGCGGATGGGAACATCAGAGAATGGCCGTGCCTGCTGGAGTTTTTGACAAGTCCCAGCAGGCAGTGGAGAACGGGGGAGAAAATGGAGAAAACTGGTTGCAAGTCACCTGTGGTGCCCCCAACGACCCTCACCGGTTTTTTTTGTTTTTTTTCTTGGTACGTTAGTTGATTAGGCAGGTGAAATTTCAGTCGCAGACGACTGGTCTTCCTCATTCCACTGCTCCTTACCCCATCCTAATAATGCCGAGCGTCTGGCTAGGAAGCAACAATTTTTAAGTCATTGATTTGACTTGACCAGGATTCGAAACCACGATCCCACGATCTACCAGCACGGGAGACGGACGCTCTAACTCATTCGGCCATCCCGTCTGGTTAAGGGATTGATGACGATTATGGCTCAGGTTTACGCACGTCCTGTCTATGAACTTGGCACAAGGACACTGCAGAACACACTGGGTAGTTTCTCCAGGGTGCAGACGAGCCAAGTTAGGTACAGTCTACCAAATAGCCTAGCGGTAGATGATCCGCTTTCCGTGTGGGATTATTTCGTGTTCCATTGGGATTAAATTGTAAACTTGCAAAAGAATTGGGAGTTAAAAATTGTCCCCAGCTGATGTTATGTTGGATATTAGCTTGATTGATTTTTGCTGGGGTTTTACGCCATAGAAACATCAGAGGTAATATGATGGCAGTCGGGATTGGTAGGATAAGCTAAGGACTGGTTGCTTTAGTGTCTGAGTTATGTGACTGAGTCGGGTATTGCAGCGCTTCCTAAGATGGTTACAGCTGTATGTGGCCGCACGTCGGTAACCAATGGAGGAGTGCAAATAATAGTATTAAAATAATTATATTATTATTAATGAGATTCATTTATTACCACCAAATAAAGGAGTCGCATTCAAATCAGAATATTCAAGAAGAACAGTCAAGAAAGACTGTACAAATAAGAATATTCAAGAAGAACAGTCAAGTAAGCCTGTGCAAATAAAAATATTCAAGAAGAACAGGCAAGTAAGACTGTACAAATACGAATATTCAAGAAGAACTGTAAAGTAAGACTGTACAAAGAAGAATATTCAAGAAGAACAGTCAAGTAAGACTGTACAAAGAGGGATATTCAAGAAGAACAGTCAAGTAAGACTGTACAAATAAGAATATTCAAGAAGAACAGGCAAGTAAGACTGTACAAATACGAATATTCAAGAAGAACAGGCAAGTAAGACTGTACAAATACGAATATGTTGCTAATATTATTCACGTACTGATATTAAGTTAACTAATAATATACAAACACTAATCTATATATTCAATTAAGGATATTCTAAGCGTATTTTTGACCCATAATTCAACTAATAATGTTATATCTGCTCAGTTCAAAGATCCCTGTATGTTGCTATATATTCTGATACCCTTGATGCATTCATGCAAACTATTCAAGCATTGGCCAGCATTGAAAACAAGCCTGAATACCCAGGCTTATATGCTATGGACAGTATAAATACAGCCTCAATTAAAAAAAATCCCATTCCTACCTGCCGATGACTAACAAGCTGTGACAGCCGCTGCCAACCACAATGTCCACTGTCATGCGCTAATGTCAGCCATGCCTAGGTTAATTTTCTGGAAATTACGCATTCCTCTCCCTCCAGAGTGACCCGGAATGTCCACAGGAGGAACCCTGTGCCCAGTGGTCATCACCACCAACAACCACCTCATTTGTGTGACAAAGAAATCATCCACCCTAGGACTCTGGTCGCTGCTTTACTAAGAAATTGTCTAATTTATCCTGTCAACCAAATTTGCCCAATATTATGCGATGTTTTTATATTCCTGTAATGAATATTATATACTTATACAGAATCCCTGTAAAGATGGAGTTGGTTTATCAGTTTATGTCTATGCATAGGCTATCCTTTTTGTGTTTCCCACGCGTAATAATCCTTAAATATTCATAGACAACTATCGATATTCACAATGGTTATGATCAAATATGCCTGATTATGTATACTTAGAAACTAGCAATTAATTCGTTACACTCTGCGAATTTCAAAACTAAGTTTATAACCCTGATTGAACAGCCTCTGACGAGCATGTACCATATGTTGTAACTCAGTCTCAATGACCTTGAATTGACCTGGACCAGGTTACACTCAGACAGGGATAGGATTAATTAGTGATGAAACTGGATCCACTGATTTGCATATTTTACACTATATATATGTGCATTGGTTATATGTTATATGTTTTTGAAAAAAGAAGAGAGAAAAACAAAGGAAGAAAGAAATGTTTGAAGACAATTCTAGAATCATGCAATACCATGTGATGCATATTCACCAAATGCATAATACTTCTATTGAACTGGAATTGTATGCAGTTACTATTACAACTAATAGTTCAATTATATTATGCTTCTATTATCGAACAGGATTTGCATATAGTTATTATTGCAACTGATAGTTTCATTTATGTACCAACAAATTGTACTGAACGGCCGGAAGACCAGTGCTCTGGCACTGACAAAAGGCATTATTCACTGAATAAACTACATTTTAGTCAAATAAATAAATTATGCAGCGACTTATTTAGAGGTCAAAACAAACATCAGAAGTTATATGATGGCAGTCGGGAATGGAAGAATAAGTTAAGGACTGGTTGCTTTAGTGTCTGAGTCGGATATTACAACATGTGTTTAAAAAAAAGTATAATAATGTCATGGGGGTGATGAAAATGGGAAATACTGCGCCTAGAGCGGGACTTGAACCCACATCTCTTTGCATTCCGGGCCAGTGTGCTAACCATTACACCACCTAGGCTCCCTGATATCAACACACTACCCACGCCTACCTGTCTATGTGGTTACTTGCCTGAGAGGTCAGTGCAGACCACTACACTCGTCCCCCTGGAATTGCAAGTCTTTTAATGCTTACAATTACATACATACAGGCAATGCACTAACACATACATACACAGGGTAGGTTCAACAACCATACAGCGCAAAGCTTGTACAGGATCCTGATCACGGCAACCAGTGTCGTGGGGGTGATGAAAATGGGAAATACTGCGCCTAGAGCGGGACTTGAACCCACATCTCTTTGCATTCCGGGCCAGTGTGCTAACCATTACACCACCTAGGCTCCCTGATATCAACACACTACCCACGCCTACCTGTCTATGTGGTTACTTGCCTGAGAGGTCAGTGCAGACCACTACAATAATAAATTGTCATTCAACAAAAATATCAATAAGCTTAAAAACAATTATAATTGTGAATTTGAGTTTATTTCCTATACCAAAATGATCGATTTAACAGGTTGGAGAGCTTACCTCGTTTTATCTATGGTGGTCATTTGACTCGCGATTCAAGCTCTCCAACCAGATTTAATTCGCTATCTAGATGAATGTCCAATAACGATATTCAAATTAAAACCTAATCAGTGAAGATTGATCACCACTGGGAGAGTATTAGACCATACCCTCCCATATGAGGTAATAGCAATTCTGCGTCTGAGATAATTGATGTGTCTACTCAGCTGTGATGAGCCTATTCATGTAATGAATACATGAAGAGTTCATGTGCAAAACCACGTAAATGCCAATCCAAAAATGGAGAGAAATATTGGAATCAAACCAATTTACATTATTAAAAAAAGCCTCGAAACATCAAAACGACAACTGAGCACTGGGACTGAACCTACCGTGATTTACATTTCAATGACTTTAATGTCACCCTAAGAAGCAATGATCTCAATCCAGTCATAGCGGAAATGGCCCCCAATACATGTATAGTATGATCATAGATGCTGCAGACAAACACTGCCCCATGACCAAAATGGATGTACGAGTAAACACAGCAGAGTATCTAAACAATGAGCTTATAGATCTCATGGAAGATAGAGACTATTTTATTCAGAAATATGAGAACACAAAAGACCCAGGTGATGGTTTTATTGCACAATGCATGGTTAGGAAGGCCAGATCTGAGGTCAGGAAGGCAAAATTGAGATACTGCAGAGATCAAATAATCAGACACAGACAAAACCCAAAGAAGTGCTGGCACATATTATCAAAAATCAACCTGGTAGCTAAACCAGAAATAGGCAGCCTGTTCTATGAGGATGGTCAGAACAGGATACCAGAAGAGAGGCTGGCCGAGGCAATCAATGACTATTTTGTAGATATTGGGGAAGACTTGGCAGATAAAATCAAGCATGTGGACGAACCTAAACAATTTTACAAGGCACATGAGAACCATGAACATTTTGACATAGATGAAACAACCAAGAAGAGGTACTTTCCAAACTTGAGAAATTATCACCATATAAATCATCAGGCAGGCAGAATATCAGCACCTTATTTATTAAAGGAGCAATGGTGCACTAATATCTGAGTTCACTCATCTCTACAACCGAATATTGGCTACTGGTGTCTTTCCTGACCCATGGAAGGTGGCCAGGGTCATCCCCATACCAAAGTCCAATAACCCTAAGTCATGCAATGAGCTGCGGCCAATCTCAATCCTACCCCTGCCTGGGAAAGTCATCGATCAGATTGTGCAAGACCAGATTAAATCATTCCTTGAGGTTACAAACTACCTAACGAGCCACCAGAATGGATTTAGAAAGGACAAATCTAATGCCAAGGCCCTGGCTGCGTTATTGGATGAACTATTGCATGCATATATATGGATGAGATGGCTATTGTGGTGTTTCTTGACTTCAAGAAAGCATTTGATACCATATACCATCAAATACTACTGCACAAGACAGAAAGAGATGGCCTAGGTCCTAGAACTCAAGCATTTCATGCAAATTATCTATTGAACTGAAAGAAGTTCACCAGAATAAGGGGAATAGAGTCACCCCCTAGAGGAGTCAAGACTGGAGTACCACAGGGCTCAACCCTAGGGCCACTCCTATTCCTGATATTTATAAATGACCTGCCCATGATCTCAGAGTCAGCATTGATCACATTATTTGCTGATGATGCAGCACTTGTGGTGTGCAGAAAAGATGTCAGGCTGGCAGCTGACTTGATCGGGGTGGAACTGACAAGTACTGATGAGTGGTGCCGGGAACATAAATTAACACTCAACACATCTAAGACAGAGGATGTGGTCTATGGCACAAAAGAATAAGGCACAAAAGATTGAACTACAAATAGATGGAGTCAAGCTTAAAGAAGTTGAGTCCTACAAATACTTGGGCACCACAATTGACTCTACACTAAATATAAGACAACATATCTGCAGGCTCAACCAACACCTGGCCCTCAAATTAACTCGCTTCATAAAAATGAGAAACTATGTTAGTAAGAATACTGCACTGCTCCTATAGAAGACCACAGTTCTGCCCATCTTTGACTAAAACAACATAATTTATAGCCTGGCAACAAAACAACAGGAGGACAAGCTGCATAAAGACCAGAACCGAGAACTTAGAACTGTGTTTAAGGGTAAAATATTGAGTGTACAGGACATGCACATAGAAGCAAATCTTGAAACCCTAGCCCAGCACCGGTGGGACCTTCATGTATAAATGTATAAAAGATCAAGACAACCACAATCCAGAGATCCACTGAACAGGCAGACAAGAATGGGAGATGGACCACTCCTCAGTGTTCCTAGACCAAACACAAGCAAACTAGCTAAGGCACCAATATTTAAAGGGAGCAAGATGTGGAAGAAACTACGATCTGCTATTAGAAGTGCACCTTCCTACCAAAGCTTTAAGTCACTGATCAGAATGCATCTCACTGGCCAGGCCCTCGAACAAGCATCGTAGCATGGATCCTGTGCTCTGCCTTGCTCCCCCCCTCCTTGTCGCCGCCCCCTCCCTCCTTGCCCCCCCCCCCCCTCACTCAATTACTTACCTCAACTATACCGTAATAGCAGCACAGTTTTTGCAGTTACCCATCTTAGCCAATAACACTGAACTTATTATGGTGAACCCACTAACGCACTAAGACCCTTCACAATCTACTAATATGCCCTATTGAAGTACTCGCTTATCTACCTATTTATAGTGTAATGTAAATGGCAGGAAGACCAGTGCCTCGGTGCTGACAACATTTATATTCTGGTGAATAAACTGTTTTACCAACAACAACAAAGTTCATATCTTTATGCTCCTACTGTTTTATTCATTGCTCCATAACCAGATCATATGAAAAGTGGAGTTAGTGAACTTTAAATGAAATTATTTTCAGGTAAACATCTTTTATTTAAACTCAATTTTTGGATGGGCATTTACGTGGTTTTTCACCTGAACTCTTCACATTTCCCACTCCCCAGCCCTACCACCCCGCCAACCAACACCGAGAATACAACACAACATTGCACAAGCCCCCAAAGACCATCCGAGATAAGTTCCAAAACAATGACTTAATAATGTAGACTTGTCACTCACTACCTAGCCTGTCATTCAACATCACTAGAATAGGGACAGGAGCAGTGGCATGAGGAAGACGAATTATGCGGGATTGAAATTTCCCACAGCTAAATAATCTAATGTGATGTATCAGCATTATGCGAGTATAAAGCTGCAGAAGGGATTATTCTATATATATTACTATATTATATTATTGTTCTATTATACCGAGTGCGGTGGCCTAATCAGTAAAGCGTGGGCCTCGCGTGGGGACGGTCGGGACTTTGGTTCCCGGTTGAGTCAAACAAATGACTTTAAAATTTATACTTGTCGCTTCCTAGCCTGGCGCTTGGCATTATTGGGATAGGGCAAGGACTGGTTGGCTCACTGTCAGGATAATGTGACTCAGCGCAATATCGTGTGCACTGTCACAAGGCGGTACATATCCTGATATGACCTTACATGTTGCTAGGATGTAAAACAACAACAAACAAAACAACAACTTGGTCTATTATATTATTAGCCAATGGGCTCTGCATGTATTTGCTCCTTACGCTCGCTGTGAATATGGCCTATGCTGCCGACACGGCGTAAAGCAACCACCAATCAATCAATCAATCAACCTTACTCATACGGGGACTGGTGGCGCCACCACCGCCCGACCTTAACTTTCACTTGCGCCCGGATTTTTGTTTCCACCTCCACAGATGGACCACCCCCCTATATCAATCGCTTTAATTGGGTCCCAAAAAATACCATTATAAGCATATTATATAACTCGCTAAACCAACCACCTCCCTAAATGGACCACTTAAACTAAGTTAAAGTCGGCGTAGCACAATAAAGTCACCATGAGTGCTCACTGTCATAAGTCGCTGTCCATCCTGATATGACCTTAGATTTTGCCAGGACGTAAAACTCCAACAAAACAAACAAACTATTCCAAAGCTGTTTATTTGATAACAGTCCAAATGAATCTCATTAATTGATGTGACATGTGACATTGGTGAAATTGAAGCCAAATTTGAACACTAAAATGCCGCTGGGAGTTTCAACTTGATCAGCTTGTTTTGCAATGCCTACTCCTTCTGCCCAGTTCCACCGCCTCCCCCAACACCGCCTCCCCCGCCCCCACACCGCCCCCACACCGCCCCCGCCCCCGCCCCCGCCCCCACCACGGCGACCAGCGTGTCTCCGGAACCCTTATACAGTAAAACCTCTCTAAATCGACCAACCATGGGACCGACTTTAAGTGGCCCATTTAGTGAGGTGGTCGATTTAACGTTTAGGAAGTTAGAATATCCTTACAATCAGGTATTTGTTGGGACCCCAATGAAGCGATCCATATAGGGAAGTGGTCGATTTGTGGATGTGGTCAGTCAGAGAGGTTTTACTATATATACAGGCGATGCAAATAGCTGATTAACATTCATGAACCAGGCAGAGTAGGTCGATCGATTGTGACTCACACCGGGGTCGCTGACCAAGCACTCGGATAATCCCAGCATATATTGATCGAATTGGGTTTAACGTCCTAGCAATGTATGAGGTCTCATAATGCCTAGTACACACCTACCATTTGTGCGCACCCACCTACCGTATACGATCTAAAACTGCCCGTTTCGCGCACAAAAATCGCTAGGTGTGCGCTCCCCTCGCACACCTAGCGATTGCGATTCACGAATAAAACCTCAGTTTTAGGGCTAAGACGGGCCGATTACGATTGCGATTCGCGATTCGAAAAATGAATCGGCCCGTTTTCAGTTTTAAGCGGGTCGGGTCGACTCACGAGTTTTAGTGTGCGAATCCTATACGGTAGGTGTGTACCAGGCATTAGGATGGGCACCGACTCGCAACAAAGAGAGTTAAGTCCGTGAAACAATGCTAGTGGTACTGTAACTACTGCCACACTCAGGCGGATAGCTAGATCACAGATTCACCCTGTACTCGCAGTCCACAGATGAACGACAACGTAGTCTAAATACTGGCGAAAATAGCTTTAGTGTGGAACAGGAAGTGGAACCCCCCTGCCTCCAGTATCAAATGGGTACTTATATCGGCACAGAGTTGGTGAAATGGGAGAGAATGCAAAAAGACAAGATGGCAGCCATAGAACGCTGTCGATTTCACCTTTAAATTCTATTAAACTATATGTTTTATTATATTTTTCAACTCAAAGGTATCGGGGAAATATTAAGTCATATATAAAGAATAAATATTGCTTTTTAGATTGTGGATTTAGGCTCTCATTTCATTTCCCTGCTTTTTCGACAGCTTTTATATAGGGTTGGTATTCACCCTTGTTCTGCGAGTACAGGGTGAATGCTTTATCTAGGGGATAGCATGATTGGTTGTTGGAGTTTTACGCCCTGGCAACATCTAAGGTCATACCAGGACGGGTACTAATTTGTGACAGTGCACACTCATGGTGACTTTAGAACTTTATAGTGCTGCCCCACTGGGAAATCAAGCCGGCAGCACCATGACCTGAGATCCCACTCAATCACATTATCCTGACACTGAGCTAACCAGTCCTTGCCCTATCCTATTAATGCTGAGTGCCAAGCTTTGAAGCGACAAGTATCAATTTTGTAAGTCATTGGTTTGACTCGACCGGGAATTGAACTCCCGATCACTCGCATGGGACGCATGCACTCTACGGATTCGGCCACCGAGCGCAGTTGGGATAATATGAACTGTGATGCAATATCTCATACTCAGTCACATTATCCTGATTTTAACACCACCAGTTCCTATCATATTGTGATGAAATTGTTGATGGGGCGATGGGGCGATGCAAATGGGAAATATTGCGTCTAGACTGGGGTTCGAACACACAGGTGTTGCCATTCTGGGGATACTCCCCTAATCATTAGACTATTTAGGGCAATGGACGGGTTAGCTTATTGTCCGGATAATGTCAGTTGCAGTGAGTATGAGTGGGATATCGGGTCATGGTGCTGGCGGCCTGATTTCCCAGTGGGTTAGCACTATAAAGTCGACACATAAGTGCACACTGTCACAAGTTAGTACCCGTCCTGATATGACCTTAGATGTTGCCAGGATGTTAAACTCCAACCAACACCCAACGTTTCTCGTCGATGCTTCAACTGAGCGATGCCAGATTAGAAGAACCGATCAAATATGCACGTGCACCGGATACTAATAAATAGCATTATACCCCAGTCACACTATGCCTGCGTTCGATTGCGATCGTTTCGCGATATTTTTGCGACCACAATACGACCACCTTACAACCGATCGGCGACCACTTGCTGACCATTTCGGGAGATTTTGGTCGCAAGGAGGTTGCAAAATTCTCACGCTCCTGCCAATTGCAACCTCCTTACGACCAGTGCGGTCGGTGAGTGGTTACGGTGGTTGGCGATCACTCGGCGACCCCTCGGCGACCACTTGCTGACCACTCACCAAGTGCTTGGCCAGGAGCGTGAGAATTTGGGTCGCCGGGTGGTCACCGAGCGGTCGCCGACACCCAAACCCCCCATAAACTTCAGCAACCGCTCAGGGACTGCTCGGCGACCGCTGCACCAGAATGTTGGTCGGTGACCGGTCGGGGACTGGTCACTGACCAACCTCCCTAAAGATCGGCGAGCGGTCGGCGATTGGTGGGTGACTGCTTGGCACCAAGCAGTCGCCGACACAGTCGTCAGCGGTCGATGTAGTGAGTCAGTCGCAAGGAAGTCGCCACCCTTTTGGTCGTAAGGTGGTCGCAAGCGAAATAAACTGTAATACCATTTGTAGCATTTATTTATTCCCCATAGTGTGAGTAGTGTCATCTCTTTACTCCAGTATCAATGTTTGAGGGGGGGGGGGGGGGGGGGTGCGCGACGTAGCTCAGGCGGTAGAGTGTCCACCTATGAAGGTCCACAACTGGTTCATCAAAGGCTGTGGTATGTGCTATCCTGTCTGTGGGAAAGTGCATATAAATAAACCCTTGCTGCTTATCGGAAAGAGTAGCCTATATAGCGGCAGCATGTTTCCTCCAAAGAAATATGTCAGAATGACCATATCTTTGATGTCCAATAGCCGATGATAAAAATCAATGCGCTCTAGAGGCGTTGTTAAATAAAACAAACTTTCCTTCTTCAGACCCTTCTGGGGGTCTGGGGTGTGCCTGTATAAATATGTGTCTATATATTGTTGTTATATTGTATGATATATGAAGGGTTTAGACGCAAAAACCTACAAATGCCATGACTATGACAGTTGAGCTGAAGCTGCCATCATTCCAATTTGTTCACAGAAGCTGATACATTCCCGCTATTATAATACACTACACAATATAAAATTGACAGACTTTAACGGGAAAGCACAACAATGGATTAATTATGACATAAAAAAACAACTAAAATGAATTTGTCGGCTTTTGTGCCTAACCTCCTCATAATTATGTAATGCATACCTTTATTTTGATATCCGAATTTTTTTTCTCGAAATTCTTAAAATACAACTGACCCCTATGATTTCAGATAAGCGATTGTTGACCTACATCAGCACATTTCAAAGATCTACTGATAAGAACAGTGTACTTATCTCGATTCATATGCCACTTCAGGTTTGTTTGTTTGTTGTTGTTTTACTAGCAACATCTAAGGACATATCAGGACAGGTACCGACTTGTGACAGTGTACACTCATGGCGACTCTATAGTGCTTCCCCACTGAGACACATGGCCGACAGTACCATGACCTGATATCCCGCTCATTTGTATTATCCTGACACTGAGCCAACCAGTCCTTGCCCTATCCTATTAATGCCGAGCGCCATGCTAGGAAGCAACAAGTATACATTTTTAAGTCGTTGGTTTGACTCGACCAGGATTCAAACCCACAAACTCATGGGTTTGGATCTCCCGATCTCCCAAAACAGGAGACGGACGCTCTACTCATTCGGCCACCCCGTCTAGTGCCACTTCCGGTCGTGATACGACAGTACAGCTGGGGCAGTGCGGGGAATTATGGGACCCGGGTGTGGGTGATGAAGGGGTAGTGGTTGTGGTGGTGGGTGGGTGGGGGGACAGGGAATCTTCTGGAAACCGGATCCACTTTGTGCAATGCTGCCTCCCCTCCACATCACGCATTCTGGAAGATCTCCTAGAGGCGACTAGATGGGATGGCCGAATGAGTTGAGCGTCTGTCTCACGTTTTTGGTAGATCGTGTGATTTGAACACAGAGGTTTGAATAACGGTTAAGTCAAACTGATGACTTAAAGATTTATACTTGTGGTTTCCTAGCCAGGTGCTAGGCAGTAATGATAGGAATATGGCAAGGACTTGTTGGCTCAGTGTCAGGATAATGTGACTGAGTGGGATATCAGGTCATGCTACTGGAGGCCTGATCTCCCAGTCGGGCAGCAATATAAATCCACCATGAGTGTGCATTGTCACAAGTCGGTACCCATCATGATATGACCTTAGATGTTGCCAAGACGTAAATCCCCAACAAGCAAACACGCAACCAGCCCTCCATGTCCACCCATTGGCCCACACTGATGAAAAAGTCTCTAGTTGTTGTCGAGTGTGGAATAGAACCACTCATACTCACCCCATTTGTAAGGGTTAATCCCTTTTAAAAGGTGGTCGCCAGATCTTTATAAATGGAAGTGAGCTATAATGAAATGCAAGTTAAATATATATAAAATACCATAAAGTACCAGAGTCCCCACTGCCCATCGTAGAGGAAATGGCATGGTGTAGCTGAGTCCTATAGTTGCCTGTCTATATAGTGAAGAGATCCAGAAAATAGTGGACGCTTTCTCCGATGCATCAAAGAAGTTTGGCCTGAAGATTAACATCAGAAGACTGAGGTGCTGTACCAACCGAACTCTACAAAAACCCAAGAGGAGGATATCATGGTTGATGGAAACAAGCTGAACTCTGTTCCGGAATTCGCCTACCTCGGAAGCAGTATATCAAGTGATGTATGCATTGATGCTGAAATACAGAGGAGGATGCCCAAGGCTAGTGCATCTTTCGGCTGACTACACCAGAGACTCTGGAACAACCACCATGTGTCCATGTGGGTCAAAGGCAAGATCTACCATGCAATTGTGCTATCCACCCTACTATACAGAGCCGAGGCCTGGACAGTGTACAGACGACAGGTGAAAAAGCTGCATGCCTTCATGATGCGACATCTGCGTTCAATCATGAGGAAGGATAAAGTGACAAATAAGGAAATACTCGAACGGATGGGGCTGCCCTCTATGGAAGATCTTCTGATCAAAAAGAATCTCCAGTGGACTGGAGACCTCATGAGGCTGTCATCAGACAGGCTACCAAAGCAGATCCTCTATTCTCAACTGTCTTCTGGTTACAGAAAGAGAGGGCACCCTCGTCTCCGGTTCAAGGATACCATCAAGAGAAACCTGAAGCTGAGAGACATTAAGACCGACTCATGCACATCACTCTCAAAGCAGAGAGCTAAATGGAGAGCGGCAGTGAAGTAAGGAAAGTAATCTTTGTCACATCGCAACTGACAGCATGATGATGATGATGGGAATAGCACAGAATAGAGGATGGACACAAAAGTACCTCTTGTCACATGAAAGGCCCAGTGGTGACTGCCAGCTATCCTAGGCTTTTAATCTCTCCAACACTCCTACAGGCATGTCATTGAAGGTACATGATATTGAAGGTACATGATATTATTGAAGGCACATGATGTCATTGATCCATGGCATATTGTTATTTTACTCTTTATGGTGGCCAGTTTGAGATTCCAGGACAGTAGAGATGGGTGCAGCTCAGGTGCACCCCTCATTCCCACATCCCAGCTACCACCAGGTCATGGCAACTTGACCAGACACCTCTATCATATCCAATGCACTCCATACAAATTCAATCTGGATCCAATACCCATTAAACATTAAATACCAAACATGACTGTGTCCCACCCTATCATTCTGAGTTACACATTCTTCTATCTATTAAATAAAACAAATTAGTACTTTAAATGGAATCTATTTTGTAATGTGTAGAAAGTCGTAAAATTTTACACATTGTCGCTTACATCTTGGCGCTGGGATCCCCACTCAGACCAGGCCTCACTCCCCCACTGCCCTCCTCCCACCGACCGGCCGCCCGCCCAGTGTGATCCGCCTGGACCCTCCTAACCATAAAGCTATAAATCTATAAGCGCTCATAATCCTCAATGCTGCACGTATGGTGAGCAACATCCTGCAACTGCCCAAGACTGTATATACCTCATATAATATGTATGTTATTAATGCTCTATATATGATATCTATATTATATGCACTATATATACTATATATATACTATATATGTTATATGTAGTGTAGTGGTCTGCACTGACCTCTCAGGCAAGGAGCCGCAGAGACAGGTAGGCATGGGTAGTGTGGTGATATCAGGGAGCTTAGGTGGTGTAATGGTTAGCACACTGGGCTGGAATGCAAAGAGATGTGGGTTCGAGTCCCACTCTAGGTGCAATATTTCCCATTTTCATCACCCCGATGACACTGGTGGCATGACCAGGATCCTGTACAAGCTATGCACTGTATAGTTGTTGAACGTACCCTGTGTATGTATGTGTTAGTACATTGCTTGTATGTATGTAATTGTAAGCATTAAAAGACTTACAATTGCAGGGGAATGAGTGTAGAGGTCTGCACTGACCTCTCAGGCAAGGAGCCCTGTAGACAGGTAGGCGTGGGTAGTGTGTTGATATCACGGAGCCTAGGTGGTGTCATGGTTAGCACACTGCCCCGGAATGCAAAGAGATGTGGGTTCGAGTCCAGCTCTAGGCGCAATATTTCCCATTTTCATCACCCCCATGACACTCTCTATACTATATGCACTATATGCACTATATGCACTAGATCTACTAGATCTACTGTATCTACTGCATCTACTGCATCTACTGCATCTACTGCATCTACTGCATCTACTGCATCTACTGCATCTACTGCATCTACTGCATCTACTGCATCTACTGCATCTACTGCATCTACTGCATCTACTGCATCTACTGCATCTACTGCATCTACTGCATCTACTGCATCTACTGCATCTACTGCATCTACTGCATCTACTGCATCTACTGCATCTACTGCATCTACTGCATCTACTGCATCTACTGCATCTACTGCATCTACTGCATCTACTGCATCTACTGCATCTACTGCATCTACTGCATCTACTGCATCTACTGCATCTACTGCATCTACTGCATCTACTGCATCTACTGCATCTACTGCATCTACTGCATCTACTGTACATACTATATACTCTATATGTTATATACTATACATACCATATTTATATTATAGAGGTACTATATTGTATATATGTTAAATAGTATATATGTTGAATAGTATATGGAGTATATGTACAATATGTGTACTATATATATGCAAAAAACGAGAGGCAACTGACCATGCAAATAACTCGAGAAGCGTCGAACGCCGCTGGGCCCGGTAGGTCCGCAGCAAAGCGGCTGGACGACGGCGGTTCACTAATATTAACTCGAGTAGAATCGACTAATAAATCATTAAATAATTCTCCGAGCGTTTATATGTATATAATAGATTATATATAATATATACTATATATAGCATAGATCCTATATTTACCATATATAATTCATGCATTATATATAACATAATACTATGCATATATACATACTATGTAAAATTTCCGGCCGAAAGGATAACTGATAGCGACCGCGCCGCCCGAAGTCGCCTCACCCAGGACCCCGGAACCTGATTGGCTGCTGTCGTGTGGCACGGGCCACCCCAGCCGGGTGAGTCCAGGTGGCACAGCGCACACCAGCCATACACTGGCAGGTGATATTAAGCCCTGCAGCCTAAATAATATGGGCATAACTCGTTATACAATACATAATGTATATACTATTTATATGACATACTATGAATTATATATACTATAAATATAGCATAAGCTCTATACTATATATATTTATACTTTATATGCTATATACTATTTTTACTATTTATACTATGAATTTAAAATAAATGCCAAAAAGAATTCCTCCGAGCTAGTGGAAGAGAGGCCCTGCGCAGGAGGCGGAGAGGTGCATGCTGGTACACCCCCCCGGGGAGGAGTGGGGAGTGCAACCCACTCCAGGTCTTATTACATGCGATAACGGGCTTATCACTATCCATATATAAATATACTTTTCTCAGAGTATATGCAGTAAATCGCATATACAGTATATATATATATATATATATATATATATATATATATATATATATATCATTCATACTCCATCTAATACCAGACGGGATGGCCGAATGAACTAGAGCGTCCGTCTCCCGTGTTGGTAGTCCATGGGATCGTGGGTTCGAAGCCTGGTCGAGTCAAACCAATGACTTAAAAATTGATACTTGTCGCTTCCTAGCCAGGCGCTCGACATTATTAGGATAGGGCAAGGACTGGTTGGCTCAGTGTCAGGATAGTGTGACTGAGTGGGATATCAGTTCATGGTGCTGGTGGCCTGGTCTCCCAGAGGGGCAGCACTATAAAGTTGCCATGAGTGCGCACTGTCACAAGTCGGTACCCGTCCTGATATGACCTTAGATCTTGCTAGGACGTAAAACAACAAGAAACAAACAAACATACTCTATCTACTGTATAGTATTTATATAGCATACACATTATATACTATGCAGACTATATATATACTATATATTACATACTATATAGGCAGTCACACATCAAGCACAGAGGTAACCTAGCGATAAGCGGCCAACAGAAATCGATTAGGTCAGCGGCGCACTGCAAAACAAGCAGCCTGTTTCCAGCATGGCGTCCTTATATGGAAACTTTACACAACAGCAATCAGCCCACAACTAGCAGGTAACAAGCGTATAGGCAATATGCAAACCGAAGTAATTATATACACAGGTACGTCCATCAGCACACATGTAACATAATGTCTCACAAACAACTTGGCCAGACCGCACATGCGCATGCCATACAACCTCCACAGAAGGACACACAAGGCCTCACGCACACCGTCAGCATCCCTCTGTTGAACCAGTAACCATTCCCTATGCAGCCATCACGTGACCGATGTACGACATGTATGAACTTAGTCTACGTTAAGCATGCAACAAGGCATGGCGGCAAACATCCACCATTCGGACAGCCAGTGTTCATCTCACAGCCAGCACACAACCAGTACACGACCATCATACAACCAGCACACGACCGTCATACAACCAGCACACAACAAGTATATGACCATGATACGACCAGCATACAATCAACACACGACCATCACACGACCATCACACAACCAGCACACAACCAACACACATCCAGCACAGACCCTACACACAACCATCATTCAACCAGCACACAAGCATCATTCAACCAGCACACACCCATCATACAACCAGCACACTATCATCATACAACCAGCACACAACCATTACACAACCAGCACACAACCAGCAGATGACCATAATAGAACCAGCACACAACCAAGGTCCATCCAGCACACAACCATCATACAACCAGCACATGACCACCATACAACCAGCACACAACCATCATAAAACCAGCACACAACCACCACACGCCCACCACACGCCCACCACACAACCATCACTCATCCAGCACACAACCAGCACACGACCATCATACAACAGCACGAGACCATCATACCACAAACACACAACCATCACACAACCAGCACCCGACCATCATACAACCACCACACAACCACCACACAACCACCACACAACCACCACACAACAACCACACAACCACCACACAACCACCACACAACCACCACACAACCACCACACAACCACCACACAACCACCACACAACCACCACACAACCACCACACAACCACCACACAACCACCACACAACCACCACACAACCACCACACAACCACCACACAACCACCACACAACCAGCATACAATCAGGACACAACCAGTACACAACCAGCACACAACCAGCACCCAGTCAGCGCCCAACGAGCACACAACCAGCACACAACCAGAACACAACCAGCGCCCAGCCAGCACACAAGCAGCATACAACCAACACACCCATCACACAACAGCATACAACCAGCACACAACCAGAACACAGCCAGAACACAGCCAGCACACATACTGCACACAACCAGCACACAACCACCATACAACCATCAAACAGCCATCACATAACCATCACACAAGAATCACACGACCATCTTACAACCATTACACAACCATCATACATCCATCACTCAGCCAAAATACAAACAGCACACAACCATCACATACCCATCACACAACCATCATACACCCACCATACACCCACCACACGGCCAACACACAGCCATCACACAACCATCATACATCCATCACACAACCGTCATACAACCATCACACAGCCAGCACACAACCAACACACAGCCAGCACGCAGCCATCACACAGCCAGCACACAACCCTCACAAAACCATCACACACTGACCACACAACCATCACACAACCATCACACAACCATCACACAGCCATCCACACTCATCCGACAGCAATAACACCATCAGCACACAACCATCACACAACCATCATACAACCATCAGACAACCATAACGCCGCCATCACACAACCATCATACAGCCACCCAACAACCATCACACAACCATCACACACGCAACCCTTCCACAGCCATCACACAAGCATAACACAGCCATCACACAACAAGTGACAACCATCACACATCCAGTACACACCCATCATACAACCATCACACAACCATCACACTCCCATCACACTCCCATCACACGCCCATCACAGGCCCATCACACGCCCATCATAAAACAATAATACAGCCATCACCCAACCATCATACAACCATCCTACAACCATTACACAACCAGCACACAACCATAACAAAGTCATCACACAACCATCACACAACCAGCAAACAACCAGTATTAACCAAGATACAAACAACCTCCGTATACCCTCCACCAGACGACCACCCGACACACAACTGGCATACAACCAAGCTGCAGTTGACACACAACCAGCACACCGTCGTCATTCAAGTACCGCGTAGCAAACACACGGTAAACGCACAACCAGCATTTAACCAGGGTGGACATGTGCATAAATACATGATATATATAATATATATTACATATCTATGTAGTAGTCTGCACTGACTTCTCAGACAATGATCCACATAGGGGGGGGGAGGGTGATGACATAAGGGAACCTAGGTGATATAAAGGTTAGCACACTAGCCCTGAATGTAAAAGGGGTGTGGAATAATACCACTCACACCCACGCCATTCTCGCTTATATCGTCACGTTCCAGTCCTGTTCTAGGAACAATATTTCCCATTTCACGCAAGCCCATGACATACATATATATTATATCTATATATTATATATTATATGATATACATATCACATCTATACACAATATATATATATATATATATATATATATATATAGATATATATATATATATATCCATATCTCACATATAAAACAACTGTGTACTTTACATGGCCTTCCCTCCCCCTCCCCCACCCCTCCCGTCCCCCCCCCCGCCATCCTTCCCTTCACGATCGCCCTCCCCCTCTCCTCCTCTCCATCTCTCTCCCTCACCCGCACCCTCCCCAGACCCTTCCCTACATATTCTCTCCCTCCCCCTGACCCTCCCCATCTCTCACCTCGCCTCCCTCTCACCCACATTCCCCCTCCACTTCCCCTTCCCCCTTCCTCCCACATCTCCAACCCCCTCCCCCTTCCCCGTCCTCTTTCCCTCCCTGTTCCCCTCCCCCAGCCTCCCCCTTTCCGCCCCCCCCCCCACCCTCCTCCCTCTACCGCTCCCAGCTCTCTTAATCTGGTGCGGTCTACACACTCCATCATACCAGACGGGGTGGCCGAATGAGTTGAGCGTCCGCCTCCTGTTTTGGGAGATCAGGCGCTCTGAACCCAAGGGTTCATGGGTTCGAAACCTGGTCGAGTCAAACCAATGACTTAAAAATTGATACTTGTCGCTTCCTAGCCTGGCGCTCCACATTATTAGGATAGGGCAAGGACTGGTTGGCTCAGTGTCAGGATAATGTGACAGTAGGATATCAGGTCATGGTGCTGGTGGCCTGGTCTCCCACTCGGACAGCACTATAAAGTCGCCATGAGTGCACACTGGAACAAGTCAGTACCTGTCCTGGTATGACCTTATATGTTGCTAGGGGGAAAAAAAAATTCCATCACACACTGTGGCCATGACCATGTACACCACCCTGCCTGCTGTTAATAGGGTTATCTAGCAGCCATACTATACTAGGCAGATGGCACAGTGCAGGCGCTATTCCATTAAGCATAAACTTGTTTGCAATTCCCGAAAGCGGGGTGTACCGACTGGTATATAGTTTGTTTGGGTTTTTTATTACGGAAAATTGTCGGAAGGATTAAGTAATTTATTTATTTTTTTGTTTAAGCAGGGGAAATTTCAGTCATAGACGACTGGTCTTCCTCATTCCACTGCTGGTCGATAGAAAGCCCGAGCCTACACTTTTACCGACCCAAGGTATTTTTAACCTCCCACACCACATAGACATGGTATGAGAGCAACCGGCCTTTGATGACGCTGTAAGTTATACACAGCAGTGGAAATCCAAATTGGCAGAGCTGGGGGCATGGGGAATTGAACCACCGACCCTCAGATTAGGAGTCTGACCTAGAAAAAAGTCAGACACTCTAACCACTCAGCCACAGAGAACGAGGATTGTTGTAAGCAAATCGAGGGTGCTGGTTCGCTGATAATCCTCAACGCCTCCATTGTAGGGTGAGCAACATTCTGAAACCTACACTATCCACATCTACATGTATATGAGTAAGAAACTCGCTTTGACTCCATACTGACTCATAACACACTGATGAAAACAAAGTGAACAGACGACAATCATCTTTGGCACATGTATTGAGAACAGTCTGAGCAGACGACAACCACATACACTGCATACAGCCTGAACAGACGACAATCACCCTTTGCACACATACTGAAAACAGATTGAGCAGACAACAACCACACTCAGCACACACACTGAATACCCTGAATACAGCCTGAACAGATGACAATCACCCTTGGCACATATATACTGAAAACAGACTGAGCAGACGACATCCACACGCAGCATCAAGCTTAGCCTAAAACAACACAGCCCAAGCAGGCGACTAGCTTATGTAATATCCAACTTCTACCATCTGCCATCTAGTTGCCTGGACGAGATTGGCGAGGCGGTTAGAGCACCCTATTTCTGTCCGGGAAATTGTAAGGTCAATGGTGGTATTCCAGCCATTCCAACACTTGCTGTCCGGACCGCACTTCGTCCACACCTCTTCTATCGCCTCTCCGCTGTGCCGTGCTCCTCCTTGATTATGTCTGAAAAGAGTTCCAGAAGGGGGAGCCCGCCAGCATTTCACTTTCTACCTCTTACTCTGTCCATGTCTCCGGCTCGACCACTGGTCACCACAGAACAAGGAGACATGGCCCTTTGACTCAACTCTCCTCATTTGTCTTTCCTTTCATTTTTTTTCCTCCCGGGCTTACTCCTCCCCCTGATCAAAGGAGTTGTTTGCTTTGGTGAGGCCCTTTTCCTTTTTTGCTGTCTTGCTTTGTTCTTGCTGCTGAACCCGCCTTTTCCTGTCCCTTCCTCCTGAAACCATCAGCTACTGGACACGAGTGCATGGCTACCGCTGGACCGGAATGATCCAGATCTGCCCCAATGATGATTTGCTAAAATTGTTGTAAAGAGATCCCCACTTCTACAACCATCCCACCTGAAGTTTAATCTTCAATCCACTGATATATCGACGCCTTTCTATATCGCTGCAGTTCTGCAGCGGGTAACCATCGTAAGGTTATGAACCACCCAAGAGCTGGAGCAGCCATTCCAAGGTTAGGATCCTTATCATTACACCATATTGGTTCCCTGAGGCGATCACCCTACCCTATCCACCTCGACATCTCTATGAAGCTCCTTGTAGGAAAGGTCAGCACAGACTACTTACTACACTAGGATAGGGCAAGGGCTGGTTGTGATAGCATAATGCAGGATAGTGGGGCATGGTGCGGGTGGAGGGTACCCCAATGGAGCAGCATTATAAAGTCAATATGAATGCGTCTTCTGACAATCAGTACCATTTCTATGAGGTAGATTATTCTGATGACTATATATTAGGTTGATTTGTTTGTTGTTTTTTATGTCCTAACAACATCTAAATTCATATCAGGACGGGTAGAGACTTGTGACTGTGCACACTCATGGCGACTTCATAGTGCTGTCCCACTGGGAGACCAGGCCGCCAGCAGCATGACCTGATATCACACTCAGTCACATTATCCTGACACTGAGCTAACCAGTCCTTGCCCTGTCCTAATAATGCCAAGTGCCAGGATAGGAAGTGACAAGTATCAATGTTTAGGTCATTGGTTTGACTCGACCAGGGTTCGAACACCCCATCATTCGGACACCCCGTCTGGTCCTATATATTAGGTTGATCATATTTCAAACACATGGCAGAATTTCAAAACCATTAAACTATGAACTGCAAAATAGAAGTGTTATAGTCTTAGACATGAAAACACATGGAACACAGGTGAGCCGCTGTCAAACACAAGTTTATCTCCGATGGAATTATTTAAATCGGGAAGAAGTTCAATGAGCTGCAGTGTTCACTGGGTGTAATTTGTAATCCCAGACAAGCGACCCGTAAAACGCAAGTCAAGACACAAAAGCAAATCGTGGCCAAATGGTAAAATAAGCACTCTCCTAAGTTGAGTTGATGGCTTGGCAGTGCAGGAGGTAGTAACTGTAAGTTCAATGTCACCTACAGCAGTTGGACACCCTGCAGGGTTGCCTAGCAACAGGTAATTAATCCTGGCATAGCGATGCACCGCCTGCCCTGTGTTATGCCCGCTGCATCCTTTTTTTTCTATCTACTAAAATGTACATCAACTGTCAATTAGATAATTCCATTCCAATATTCTTTTCAACCACCGAAATGTACATCGACTGTCAATTGGCTAATTCTAACGTTCTTTTCACCCACTGAAATGTACATCGACTGTCAATAGGCTAATTCCAGCATTCTTTTCCCTAGCTGAAATGTACATTGACTGTCAAGAGGCTAATTCCAACATTCTTTTCCCGAACTGAAATGTACATCGACTGTCAATAGGCTAATTCCAACATTCTTTTCCCTAACTGAAATGTACATTGACTGTCAATAGGCTAATTCCAACATTCTTTTCCCTAACTGAAATGTACTTTGACTGTCAATAGACTAATTCCAACATTCTTTTCCCTAACTGAAATGCACATCGACTGTCAAGAGGCTAATTCCAACATTCTTTTCCCTAACTGAAATGTACATTGACTGTCAATAGCCTAATTCCAACATTCTTTTCCCTAACTGAAATGTACATCGACTGTCAATAGGCTAATTCCAACATTCTTTTCCCTAACTGAAATGTACATTGACTGTTAATAGGCTAATTCCAACATTCTTTTCCCTAACTGAAATGTACATTGACTGTCAATAGGCTAATTTTAACATTCTTTTCCCTAACTGAAATGTACATTGACTGTCAATAGGCTAATTCCAACATTCTTTTCCCTAACTGAAATGTACATCGACTGTCAATAGGCTAATTATAACATTCTTTTCCCTAACTGAAATGTACATTGACTGTCAATAGACTAATTCCAACATTCTTTTCCCTAACTGAAATGCACATCGACTGTCAAGAGGCTAATTCCAACATTCTTTTCCCTAACTGAAATGTACATCGACTGTCAATAGGCTAATTCCAACATTCTTTTCCCTAACTGAAATGTACATTGACTGTTAATAGGCTAATTCCAACATTCTTTTCCCTAACTGAAATGTACATTGACTGTCAATAGGCTAATTCTAACATTCTTTTCCCTAACTGAAATGTACATTGACTGTCAATAGGCTAATTCCAACATTCTTTTCCCTAACTGAAATGTACATCGACTGTCAATAGGCTAATTCTAACATTCTTTTCCCTAACTGAAATGTACATTGACTGTCAATAGACTAATTCCAACATTCTTTTCCCTAACTGAAATGCACATCGACTGTCAAGAGGCTAATTCCAACATTCTTTTCCCTAACTGAAATGTACATCGACTGTCAATTGGATAATTCCAACGTTCATTTCACCCAGTGAAAAGTACATCAACTGTCATTTGGTTAATTCCAATGTCCTTTTCACCCACTGAAATGTACATCAGTAATAACTATCTGTAGGATAATTACAAAGAATCAACATAATTAGTCTTCAACCTTATATTTCAGAAGCAATATTATATACATTTGCAGCGGTTTGTTGTTGCCGTGGCACACCCATGCATATATATGGGTTTTTTTCTGAGACTCAAACAGACTGTCAGTGGTGGTTTGGGAGATGGGCACACAGTGGCGGTCTAACCAATCACAGTTGGAGGTTACAGTGAGTTAGCTATCATCAGTCAATCGGGGAGTCGATGGTGAGTGAGCTACAAGCACCTTCCATTTTTTTATTCTTCCATAATTCGTATGCATCACATTCATATATACATCCTCCGGTGCGACTGACACTGGTCAACATACGGGGCAGTTGAGGTGGGCGAGATGGCGCCACCGGTAGAGTGTTGTATCTTATGGAGGATAACAATAATAAGAATAATAGGTAATATTACCTTGGGAATCTTTATACTCGCATAATATGTTATACATCACATATGCATATATACATATATATACATATATGCACATACAACCTGTGAGGCAGCACTACAAAGTAATCATGAGTGCACACCGTCCCAAGTCGGTACCCATCCTCATATGACCTTAGCTGATGGTAAGACGTAAAACCCCAACAAACAGCTGCATTCTGAATGTCTTATGGCAAAGCTCCATTGTCTAGACACTAAATGTCGATGACTGTATTATCGCTCAGGTTGGGGGATACCTAGTAAAGCAGGATGATGAATTATTTATTATACATCATCAATACACACAGTCAAGAATTTTGTTTTGTTTGTTGTTGTTTTACATCCTAGCAACATCTAAGGTCATATCAGGACCTGTACTGACTAGTGACAGTGCACACTCATGGTGACTTTATAGTGCTGCCCCACTGGGAAATCAGGCCGCCATCACCATGACCCGATATCCCACTCATTCACATTAGCCTGACACTGAGCCAACCAGTCCTTGCCCTATCCTAATAATGCCGAGCGACTGGGTAGAGAGTGACAAGTTTCAATATTAAAGTCATTCGAACCGACTGGTTCTGATCCCCTGATTTCCCAAAACAGGAGACGGACGCTCAACTCATTCGGCCATCCCGTCTGGTCGCCTAGTAGTCAGGGTGTTTTAATAATTCTACATTAACATTTCACGACTTGCAGTATCATTTAGCCAAGAGATAAGTGAATTTTATTAGAGATGAATTTATTTACCCTGCTCATAACATATAAGTGTGTTAACACTTGTTTTCACTGCTGGGCGGCACTAATCCAATTTGATTTTAATATTTTAAATTCTGTTTCAGCAATAATTGTGGTTTTCTTGCTTCTTGTTTATGGCTTGTAGCTGCTTGTTGATTGTAAACAGTTCAGAATCCAGCTTTTACTACACTTTGTGTTAGTCCATTTAAACATCAGCTGTTTTTCTAGGTTACATTATTTTTGTTAGTAGTTTCTTAAACACTGCTATGTTTTCTGCATTTCTTGTTGCAGCTGGCAGTTTTTCTTTCCAAATATTGGCACTCATGTTAGGTACACTGCGATGGTTGATAACAAAATGACATACATAATATACATATAAATGCATAATTCGATGATTTTGGGTTTCCGCTACTTTTTCTTTTAAGGTTCTGTCACACATCACCGGATTGAGGAAATGGAAAGAAACCGAACAAAGTCTGGTTTGTGTCCATTGCATATCCATTGCATATCTGTTGATATCCATTGATATCCGTTGATATCCATTGATATCCGGCCTGATCCGGTACAAGTTTTGAGCAAGCACAAAACTTGTAACGGATTGCGCTGGACTGACCTATGTGGTTATTATCCGTTACCGTCCATTCCCCATCCATTCCCCATCCATTACCCATTCGTTCCCGTCCGTTCCAGTCCGTTCCCGTCCGTTCTCGTCCGTTCCCATCCATTACTGTCCATTACATATCCATTACACGTCCGTTACCCGTCCGTTACCCATCCATTACATAATTGATACATTTCAAGTCTGAATAACACCGGACTAGAATATTCTTTGTCCAGTTCTGTCCGTTGCTCAGTCCGCCATGGTGTGACAGGCACTTTATAGATAAATACATTAGGTTGATCGTTATAATTGACCTTACTTCAGTTTGAAATAACTTCTATATTAAATAATAGTCATTATTATCTTGGACATAGTTGGAAGTAAAAACATGCCAAATTAATTTAGAGATCCTTGTAGAAACCCTTACACCATATGCTTCAACAATAACAGAAGCTATTAAATTTAATTATACTATACCCTTCTATGCAGCAACACATATGTAATAAATGAGCCAGTACCTAAGATGGATAAATTATGCACATTCAAATTTAGCTGAATTCTTTGGTTTCGATAATGTGATGCTTCCATCGAGCTTTGCAGTTTCAAATGAATGTCACAATATGGAATATAGAGAAGAGACAATAACAGAAACCAAATATATAAATATTAATGTTGGCACTAGCATCCGGCATCGACAATCATGAGCAGGACGTCAATACTCTGCCTCTTGGCAGCAAGTGTTGCAAACACAGTGCGCCAGGTACCAGTGCCAAAGGTGGAGCCCATGTGGGGCAGACCATTGATCTCAACGTGATAGAGCTTTTTTTTTTTTGGTTAAAATATTTTATTCATCTAAATACTTATTATGTCAGCGCCGGGGCACTGGTCTTCCAGCCGTTGGAGTGATCGCATTTGGTCTGTACATAGTGGAACTGGAATGCGTTGCGTTGCGTGGAGCGCAACCCATTCTGAACATAAAAAGACAGTGGGGGAGCAGCCTATGCTGCATAGTGTACAGCTTAGGTAGTCAACATAGTGCAAGGTATATGCATCAAGATAGAGTGTGCAATAATTTACACTAGTGGTTAAATCATATGCTGTGTTTGTATATCAGTTAGATTTGGTTTTAATAATGGTTAGTCTTTTAATAGTGCCATGTTGTGCATGTATAGTGGTTTATATTGTGTGAATTTCTGGTTGAAGATGTAGTTATTCAGTTCTTATTGACCGATATCGGATTTAGGCAGAAGGCAAGCATAGCTGATGCTGATATCAAAACCGGCACTCTCGATTTGGATTTGATTCCTGTCATGCATAAAGTCATACACAATTGATACTTATCGCTTCCTAGCCTGATGCTCGGCATTAATAGGATAGGGCAAGGACTGGTTAGCTCAGTGTCAGGATAATGTGACTGAGTGGGATATTGGATCATGGTGCTGGCGGCCTGATTTCCAAGTGGGGCAGCACTATTAAGTCACCATGAGTGCGCACTGTCACAAAGCAGTACCCATCCTGATATGACCTTAGATGTTGCCAGGACATAACACTCCAACAAACAATCCAACCAAATTTAGCCATTCATCATACAAACTTAGTTCGAACCAAATTAAGGTAGATTATAAGGATCAAGTTAATATATTTATCTTTTTGTTGTTGAATGGAGATGTTCAAAGCCATCGGAGTATGCAACTTTAATTTAGATCGATCTAGCACTCCAGGTCAGTAGTATATCACGAGTGGTCTGACCGGAAAATTACGTAATTGTTTCGTCTTACGATTCTAATATTATGCTAGGTACTCACCTACCGTTTTTCCGCACCCACCTACCGTATACGATCAAAAACTCCCCAAAAGTCGTGAGGTGTGCACTCCCCTAGCACACCTACCGATTGCGATTCACGACTTAAAACTCACTTTTAGGGCTAAAACTACTTCCTTATGATTGCGATTGGCGATTCGAAAAAGGAATTGGCCCGTTTTCAGTTTTAAGCGGGTCGGGTCGGGTCGGGTCGCGAGTTTTAGTGCGCGAATCATATACGGTAGGTGTGTACCTAGCTTAGTCGTGTCTGTCGTGGACATCAATGCAAAGTCAGAGTGACCTACATACTTCATTATGCTAGGTACACACATAGCGTATAGGATTCGCGCACTAAAACTCCCGATCAGCTTAAAACTGAAGTCGGGCAGATTCATTTTTCGAATCGGGAATCGCAATCGTAGTGCTAGCGCACACCTACCGTTTTAGCCCTAAAAATTAGTTTGTAGTTGTGAATCGCAATCGGTAGGTGTGCTAGGGGAGTGCACACCTCACGATTTTTGGGCAGTTTTAGATCGTATACGCTAGGTGGGTGCGGGAAAACGATCGTATACGCTAGGTGTGTACTGGGCATTAGAGGCAAGAGAAAGCCCACGCGTAGTCCCAAACACACGCGTAAACACACACGCACACGCACACGCACTCACGCGCATACACGCCCACATACACGCCCACCCACACGCGCCCACACACACACACACGCGTAATCCCAAACACACGCGTAAAAATGCACGCGCCCACATATATGCACACACGCACGCGCCTACACACGTGCATACACGCCCACACACACATACACGCCCACACACACATACAAGCCCACACACACGCGCACACACGCACCCACACACACGCACATGCGTATTCCCAAACACACGCATACAAATGGACACGCCCACATATAAGCACACACGCACGCGCCTACACACACGCACACGCACGCGCATATGCGTCTATGCACACGCGCACACACCGTCACGCGCATATGTGCACACACGCACGCACACGCATACACCCACACGCTCACAGATGCAGAGACACTGATAAATTTAATTAAAATTAAAAAAATTACTATCCTTCACTTGATTAAGACTCGAACATCGGACCTCTAGTAAAATACAACAATGCGCTACCTACACCCTAGTCCGTCCTGGAAGGTGAAGACCACGGGGAGTGCGAGACACCAGTGGGATTGTGTCAGTTTTCCGGGAACTAGAGGTGGTGACCTTGCCGTTGTCATTGCTGTGGGCGGGTGTGTGTGTGGGGGGGGGGGGGGGGGGGGGGAGGGGTGTGCTCGAGTCTGCAGCCTCCGGCCGCATTGCATCATGGGTCGTCGGATGGTAGACCCAGAGGCAGTGTTGGGGTGTGTGGGGGGTGGGCTGTGGTGGCGGTGCTGGGGGAGGGGGGGGGGGGTGTTATACTTGTAACTAGGGAATGTCGTGCTTGATCAGGGCAGGAGTTTATAAATAGCACATAGCTGCAGCGGTAGAATATAGATCAAGTGGTTCTTATTTCATGCATTTTATTTCTTCTTTTGTGCATCTTGTTTGTGCAATAAATGTCAGGCAATGCCGGAACTACCTAACAATATGGCAGGAACAGTAGTTTGTTTGTTGGGGTTTTTCATCCTCGCAACATCTGAGGTCTCATACCAGACGGGATGGTCGAATGAGTTAGAGCGTCCGTCTCCCGTGTTGATAGGTCGTGAGGTCGTGGGTTCGAGCGCTGGTCGAGTCAAACCAATGACTTAAACATTGATACTTGTCGCGTCCTAGCCTGGTGCTTGGCATTATTAGGATATGGCAAGGAGCAGTAGAATGAGGAAGACCAATCATCCACGATTGAAATTTCCCCTGCTTAATCAACTAATGTATAACAAATATATATATCTCACGATGGGTACCAACTTGTGACAGTGTACACCCATGGTGACTTTATATTGCTGCCCCACTGGTAGACCAGTGGTCCACCATGCTGGCACCATGACCACTGATGACCCGATTACCAACTCAGTCACATTATCCTGATGCTGAGCTAACCAGTCCTTATCATATCCTAGTAATACTGAGTGCCAGGCTTGGTAACGACTAGAATACATTCTATAAATCATGGGTTTGACTCGGTTGGTATTCAAACTCCCGACGTTCTACACAGAAGGCTGCGCTGTACCGATTTGACCACCGCGCCCCATTGGAACATTAAAATAAACTTAGTTGACCGTTGTGGTGGCATCTCCACTAATATCCCACTCAGTCACATTATCCTGACACTGAGCCAACCAGTCCTTGCCCTATCCTAATAATGCCAAGCATCTGGCAAGGAAGCTACAAGTATAAATTTGTAAGTCATTGTTTTGCAGAACAGAGCCCTAAAAGTTTGCCTACGAGTAGACAAGCTGCACATACACAAAAGAATTAAAGTAAAATTACTAGAAAATAGGAGAATAATTCAGTTAAAAACATTAGCATATAGCTACAAAACAATAAACTCCTTAAAAACCACAAATAATGCACCACTACTAAGGCAGACCGGAAGACAAATAAAAGCTCATGAGAGAACAACGCTGGAAATGGCTACCAAGGAGTGGAATGCCCAAACAGTAAAGGAATGACAAATTCCTGACCTAAAAACATTAAAAAAATATCTGGCCAAAATAAGGCTAGGAAACTCCCACTAAGCTGCAAAGGGGCATGTGATATGTCACGGCCCACCAGAAGGTAACCATACCAAAATTACCCACACAACTACGTACAAGCCTATGATATGTAAATAGGAGTGTGCTAGTCGAGTAGTAAGAGTATAAAATATATATATATATGCCAAGAAAATCAAAAAAAACTAACATAGACTACTAATCAACTACAGACCTGCTACCTTATCAGCAGCTACTGTGTGATAAGATAACACCAACACTACAGCTGGCCAGCATTGAAAACAAGCTGAATACCCAGGCGTATATGCTATGGACAGTATAAATACAGCCTCAATAAAGAAAATTAAAATTAAAGAAATATGATGCTAATTAAGTGTTTGTGGTGTATCTAGTCTGGATCCTGCATTCAGTGCGTGCATTTATATGAGCTTAGGTAGCACTACTGATGGAGATTGGTTAAACAGACTTGGATTGAGGAGGTAATGTCAATTGCTTCTCGAATATGGTTGCAGTGACGAATATAAATGCCGTGTTTTGGGGACCTTTTTTTTAGGGAACGGGACGTAGCTAAGGCAGTGAAGTGTCCACCTGTGAAGGTGTGGGTTATCCAAGCAATCCTACTCAGTGGGAAATTTGGAGTTTGGGCTATTTTCCATTCCAACCCATGGTCCACAACTGGTTCATCAAAGGGTGTGGTATGTGCTATCCTATATGTGGGAAAGTGCCTATAAAAGACCCCTTGCTGCTTATCGGAAAGAGTAGCCTATGTGGCAGCAGTGGGTTACCTCCAGAGAAATATGTCAGAATGACCATATGTTTCACGTCCAATAGCTGATGATAAAAATCAATGTGTGTTAGAGGTGTCGTTAAATAAAACAAACTTTTTGGGGACCTTTTAAAATAAACCTATGCCAATAAATTATAAAACCTGGACAATTCACTTGGATATGACTCTCCGTGTGGTATGTCCTACACTTTGCACTGATCACATTTACTAATAGTTAATAGGAAGGTGGTTGTTACTCATCGTACTAACTATTCATACATTATTCAGTAGTATTTCGTAAGGTTGCCGCGCTAAGCCAACACATGGGCCCCTCCCCCTCCCCCACACACACCCTCACAATACCGCACACCCCTACAATACCCATCCACACCGCACAATACACACTCATCCCTGCAACACCCAGGCTGTAGCACCTCCACATGCCTCCCACTGACACTGCCAACATCCACCCCGCCCACCCAACCACAACCACAACACATCCCACCACCCACACTCCCACATACCCACAACAGCAATATTCACACACACTCACATTTTTGGGGGGTAGATTAGTTGATTAAGCTGCGGCAATTTCAATCGTGGATGGTCGATCTTCCTCATTCCACTGTTCCTTGCCCTATCCTAATAATGCCGAGCACCAGGCTAGGAAGCGACAAGTATAAATTTGTTAAGACCAGGGTTCGAACCCACGATACCATGATCTACCAGAATGGGAGACGGACGCTCAACTCATTTGGTCATCCCGACTGTCATTTCACAGTTCCAATCAGTCAGACCGAACAATCCACCATTAATCCCGCCACACCAGTGTTGCAGTTTTAAAGCACACCCGGTTTAAAATGCAGCTTCTCACAATGCGCATGCGCATGCATTTCTGCCCGATTGAGATTGTACCCATGTTTATTAACTTGTTAATTGTTTGTTAACTTGTTAGTGCAGGGAATAATATATTCTATTAGACATAAAATAATCATTACAATGATTCTTGAAGGAATCCTTGCTTGTCTCGCCCTAGAATTCCAGAGAGCTCCCCAGCAGACAGAAGCAAGCCAGAAATTCAGGTAAATTTTCAGGTTTGCCATTCGACTTTGATGCATGCGCATTGCGAAAAAGCCCTGTTTTAAACCGGGTCCTTTTTAAACTGCAACACGGGTACTGCACCTACTTACACCAGGACACCACCCACATCCCCACAGAACCCACCTCCACGTCTCCATGTCCCCACACAATCTCACCAGAAAGTCGCACTCCGCACTCCCCACATAACCCACCACCCCTACTCCTCCACATCCGACCACCCCCACATCCCCATACAATCTCACCATACAGGATCACCCCGCACAATCCCCATCATAGCTCACAGCGCACAATACCCACACTCCTACACCTCCACAAATAGACCCAACTCCACATCCCCCACCACACCCCCTCTACCCCACCACACTCCCACACAGACCCCCCGCCAACCGCCTTCTTGATGGGTGCCCGCTGTGTGTATGGGTGCACCGCGATCGACACTTACAGGTACAGGGAGGCGGACAGATCCACTGTAAGGTTATGCGCAGACCAATCAATAGCCTTCATAGACCAGCTCGTAAAATGGCCGTTGTCACAACCAAGACACCGTCGTGGTCAAATAAGTGCATTTTGTGTGTGAGTGGAGGAGGGTTGGTGTGCGGTGTGGGAGTGGGTGGATGTGGTTGGGTGGTGGAGATATATAATGCATTAGGTAACTGCTACTTAAAAACATCCTCCTCATCAGGGAATATCTCTAGGCAGTTGTGAGCAACTCAGATCAACTTGGAACAACTCGGAGCAACTCGGAGCAACCGTTGTACCCATGATCATGGCAGAAATTCTAGCCATATCAGAATTGATGAAGCTATAATCAAGTGTGTTCAATGGTGAGGCGATGTGGGTGAGTGTTAGCAGGATGTGACAGTCTGGGTGAGGAGGTTTAGGTGAAGCAGTTGAATGATTAGAGTAAGAAGGGTTAATCGACGACTCCGAGCAGCTCTGAGAACTCTGAGCAAAATAATGAGTGTTAGCAAGTTGTGACCGTCTGGGTGAGGAGGTTTAGGTGACGCAGTTGAATGATTAGAGAAAGAAGGGTTAATCGACGACTCCGAGCAGTTCTGAGCAGATCTGAGAACTCTGAGCAAAATAACGAGTGTTAGCAGGATGTGACAGTCTGGGTGAGGAGGTTTAGGTGACGCAGTTGAATGATTAGAGAAAGAAGGGTTAATCGACGATTCCGAGCAGCTCTGAGCAGCTCTGAGCAACTCTGAGCAAAATAATGCAATGCTCTCCGGGACAAGCTGCAGGAATGCCCCGAGCGACAACTGCCTAACAAGGACCAGGTCTGGTTAACTGGGCATGAATGACAGTGCATATTGGCAAGAATTAGGATGGATGGGGCTAAGGATCCCTCTGGTGCAGCATTGTTAGCCGGTGACGAGGAACTATTTCATGGACACAAACAAAAACACCAATCCATTTATGGGTAGTGCTGAGCACCTCGTAACGGCCCGGAGCTAAATAATACTAAGTGAGTGTCCTGAAGAATTTCTAGAATTTCCAAAGTAAAGGAACTATGCGTGGTAAGTTGATATTGTATCGTGCTATTTAACAAATGTGAGTATAGATTGGTGGGTATGACCACCAATGAACAGCTACGGGTAGTTATAGGAAGCTGTAGGCATCTGTGAATAAATATCTGTATTAACTATGAGGAGCTATGAGTAGCTTTGAGCAGCTATTAATAGCCTTGAGCTCTGAGTAGATATGAGCAGCAGAGATAATCTGAGCAGCTGGGAGCAAAACAATGGCCAGGTGTGAGTAGCTTTGAGCAGCTATAAATAGCTGCAAGGAGCTTTGAGCAGAGATCAAGAACAACTGTGAGTAACTGTGAATAGTTTTGAGCATTTATTAATAGCCTTAAGCTATGAACAGATATGAGCAGCGGGGAATAACTGAGCAGCTGTGAGCAAGTGCCATGCAAAACTATTGCCAGCTAGGAGTAGATTTGAGCAGCTATAAATAACTTTGAGCAGTGTTAGCAGCGGTGAGCAGCAGCAATTGATTTGGCATAAAAGGCTAACATCACATATCTGTAATTATGAGCAATACAGCATAGATTTGAGAAGCTATGAGCAGCTATGAGCAGATATGAGCAGCTATGGGCAGCTATGATAAGTTATGAGCATCTATGAGCAGCTTTGAGCAACAATAAGCAGCTATGAGCAGCAATGAGCAGCAATGAGCAGCAATGAGCAGCAATGAGCAGCAATGAACAGCAATGAGCAGCACTGGGCAGCTGTGAGTAGCTATGATCAGATATGAGCCGCTGTGAGCAGATATAAGCAGTTCTGAGCGAGCATCTATGAGCAGCTTTGAGCAGCAATGAGCAGCTATGAGCAGCAATGAGCAGCACTGGGCAGCTGTGAGTAGCTATGGGCAGCTATGATCAGATATGAGCCACTATGAGCAGCTATGAGCGAGCAGCTATGAGCGAGCAGCTATGAGCGAGCAGCTATGAGCGAGCAGCTATGAGCGAGCAGCTATGAGCAGCTTTGAGCAGCTATGATCAGCAATGAGCAGCTATGAGCCGCTATGAGCAGCTGTGATCAGTTATGGGCAGCTATGAGCAGTTATGAGCAGGTATGAGCAGATGCGCGGTGACGCTTAGTAAGTATGAGAGCGCGCACATCTGGCCGTGGATCAGCTGACTAGTGCTAGCAGTAACCCCCACCCCCACCCCTACCGCCACCCCACCCCTCTTCTTCTCCCTGTCCCCCGACGCTCTACACCGCCATCAGAGGCGGAGCGACGCCGACTCCGCCCCGGCGCCACTCTCATCCAATATTCTCTTTACCTGGATGGAGTGAGTGGGCGGGCAGGATGCTAGCCACCATCACTCCCCTCAACCCCTGTGCTCCTCCACCCAGCGGGCGCAGTGGTTGAATCATTAGAGTGCGTGGGTCTCGCGTCCGGGAGATCGGGAGTTTGGTTCCCGATCGATTCAAGCCAAGGCGATGACTTATCAAATTGATACTTGTCACTTACTGGCATGGCGCTCGGAATTAGTAGGATAGGGCAAGGACTGGTTTGAGCGGCATCAAGATAATGTGACTGAGTGGGATATTGCGTCACGTTGCCAGCGGCCTGATTTCTCAGTGGGGCAGTGCTATAAAGTTGCCATATGTGTGCACTGTCGCAAATCGGTACCTGTCTGGATATGACTTTAAATGTTGCCAGAACGCAAAACTCCCAACAACCGCACCCAAACCTCATACCCCCTCCCACACATTGCCCCCTCCCTCACCCACCTCTTCCGCTCCATACCACCTTCATCACTAGCTAACTAGGCGTGCCCACGCCTCTGTGTCAGAAACTACAGAGGGGTGGGATGGTGGAGTGGAGCGACTAGAGGTAGGCGATTCGTGTCCGGTGGCTGCTGGCGGAGTTGGTTCCTGCACTGGAGGCAGGTATGTATGGATAGGCAAAGGGGACAAGATGGAGGGAGGCAGCACTCCTGGGTGCGCCGCCATGGGGACAGACCTACCTGATGGAGTCACCTGGAGGTAGACGAGTGGCGGTGGGGACGCTCCTGGCACCTGGCTCCTGGCTACTGGAGGACAGGTGGGTATATGTATCTCCTCCGTCGTCTCTCCTCCAGGGCATGCATGAACAGTAAACTCCCACGGCCCGGTGATGCCGCCTCTGTTGTCCGGCGTGTAAGTAGTATACAAGTCCGGGAGTGAGTGAGCTCTCCTCTCCTTTCCTCCTGTGGGTGGTGGGTGTTCTTGGTGGTGAGGCGGGAATAATAGGCAATTCCTCCTCCTGTGTGGAAGTCTCGGCCCGCGATGGCTGCTAACTGCACCACCTGGCAAGAGACTGCCTAGACACTGGAGGGGAGAAAGGACCGGCAAGAACCAGCGTCTGGTACTGTGCGTCAGCAGCCAGCATGCCAGGAACGGGCAGGCTATCGCAGCGCCCCCCTCCCTAACGGGAGGCGGTGGCGACGGCGGTGGTTTGTGTGTGTGTTGGTGATGGTGGTGATGGTAGCAATGGGGGTGGTGGTAGTGGTTGTGGTGATGGTTGTGGTGATGGTGGTGGCGATGGTTGTTGGGGTGGTGGTAGTTGGGGTGGTGGCAGTAGTGGTGGTGGTGGTGGCAGTGGTGGTGGCGATGGTTGTGGGGCTGGTGATTATTGGGGTGGTGGCAGTAGTGGTGGTGGTGGGTGATGGTGGTGGTTTGTGTGTGTGGTGATGGTGGTGGCAGTGGTGGTGGTGGGGTGATGGTGGTGATGGTACTGGGGTGGTATGGTGGTGGTGGTGGTGATGGTAGTGGGGTGGTATGGTGGTGGTGGTGGTGATGGTGGTAGTGGTGATGGTGGTGGAGGTGGTGGTGGTTTGTGTGATGGTGGTGGCAGTGGTGGTGATGGTGGTGGTGGTGATGGCAGTGGTGGCGGTGGTGGTTTGTGTGATGGTGGTGGCAGTGGTGGTGGGGTTGTGGTGGTGGTGATGGTAGGGTCGTGATGGTGGTGGTGGTTTGTGTGTGCGGTGATGGTGGTGGTGGCAGTTGTGGTGGTGATGGTAGTGGGGTGGTATACTGGTGGTGGTGATGGTGGGGTGGTTGTGGTGGTGGCGGTGGGGTGGTGTGGTAGTGGTGGTGATGGTAGTGGTGGTTGTGGTGGTAGGGTGGTGGCGGTGGTGGTGGCAGTGGCGGTGGTGATGGTGGCGCCACCCTCCTTCTCCCACACACGTCTTCTGGCTGTACCCATCCTCCAGCCAGCCAGTATCCAGCCCCCCAGCATTGGCACGAGCCAGCACCAGCGCCGGCCACCGTCAGCGTCTGTCCCGGCCAGCAACATCGAAGGGGGTCGGCCTCGGATGGAATTGGAAATGCACTGTCTGGTGTCCTTGTGTGTGGAGGTGTTCCCCAGTCACCTCTTTTTGAAGGGGGAAGTGTAGGTTTTGTGGTCGTCTTGTATGTGAGGATGGGAGGTGGGTGTGGGAATGGGATTGTGGTCCTTTTTCTACTATTTATGTGTGGGTGTGTGTGGAATGGATTGTGGTTCTGGGTGGGGTTTGCGGCCCTCTTGCACCTCGTTGTGTAGGTAGGGGTGGGGATGGGATTGTGGTCCTTTTCACCTCTTTTTGTATATGTAGGTGTGTGTGTGTGGGGGGGGGGGGGGGGATTTGTGGTTCTTTTTCACCTCTTTGAGTATTTGGGGGTGGGGGTGGGGGGTATGTATTGACGGTTTCCTTCGTGTAGTAGGAATGCTTGTGGGGTAAGGGGGGGGGGGGTGTATTTGGGGAGATATGTGTGTTGGGAGGTCTGTGTGTATGTGGTGGTATGTGTGTATGTGGAGGTGTGTGTGGAGGTCTGTTTATGTGGAGGTCTGTTTATGTGGAGGTCTGTGTGTATGTGGAGGTATTTGTGTATGTGGATGTCTGTGTATGTGGAGGTCTGTGTATGTGGAGGTCTGTGTGTGGAGAGGTATGTGTATGTTGATGTCTTTGTGTATGTCGAGGTATCTGTATGTGGAGGTATGTGTCTGTGGATGTCTTTGTGTGTGAGGAGGTCTGCGTGGTGGAGGTCTGTGTATGTGGGGAGGAGGTCTATGTGAATGTAGAGGTCTGTGCATGTTGAGGTATGTGTGAATGTAGAGGTCTGTGCATGTAGAGGTCAGTGTATGTGGAGGTCACTGTGTGGGGGAGGTCTGTGTGAATGTAGAGGTCTGTGCGTGTTGAGGTATGTGTGAATGTAGAGGTATTTGCATGCAGAGGTCAGTGTATGTGGAGGTCAGTGTGTGGGGTAGGTATGTGTGAATGTAGAGGTCTTTGCACGTAGAGGTCAGTGTATCTGGAGGTCAGTGTGTGGAGAAGTCTATGTGTGGAGCGATGTGTATGACCCCACCCCATGTGCGCATGCGTGAAGTAGGTGTGTAGGGGAAGGTCAGTTGGGTGGGGGGGGGGGGGGTTGAGCAGGGGGGTGTCCAATGAGTCAGTGACTAGCACCACCCATGTCTAACTATACTACCGACTATAACATCTCCCACCTCATCCGAACATGTCACAATCAGTCTACACCCCCACACCCACTCACACACTCACACACCCACATGCCTTTAACCCTCTACCATCGTTACCATCCATGCTGGGACTCTCAACCCCCCTCATTCCCCCCCACCCTTTCTCCTCCACGGTCGGTCAAACCTACACTAAAAGAAGACATGGGTGTCCCAGCCCACCAAGCCAGCCTGCTCAACTCAGAAGTATTGGGCAAGGCTTCTCAGTTCACAAACCACGGCCGCTCCACTTGTATTGTATAAGCTGAATCCAGATTTTACTCAAGGAACTGAAAGTAATAAAACAAGGGGAACCATGAGACTATTATTGTCTAGCGGTGAAAACAAGTCATTAGACTTAACCGCTATGGGCAGCATAAATACACCATCACCAAAAGAAAAGAAAAAATGAAAGCTCAGGTTGGTTGGTTGGTTGTTGGAGTTTTACGTCCTGGTAACATCCTAGGTCATGTCAGGACAGGTACCGATTTGTGACAGTCTGCACGGATAGCAACTTTATAGTGCTGCCCCACTGGGAGACCAGGCAACCAGCAGTATGACCGGATATCCTACTCAGTCACATAATCCTGCTACTGAGCCAACCAGTCCTTGCCGTATCCTAATAATGCCGAGTGCCTGGCTGGGAAGTGGCAAGTATCAATTTGTAAGTCATTGGTTTGACTTGACAAGGGACCCCACGATCTATCAAATGGGAGATGGATGCTCAACTCATTCAGCCATCCCGTCTGGTCACCAAGGAAAGCGAAATATACCAAGTTAAACACTAGTTTCTTTGTTTTTTTAAGTCCTAGCAACATCTAAAGTCATATCAGGATGGGGGTTAAACACTAAGAAACCACCAAAATGTTCCCCTTCCCAGCCTTCATCTCAAGTATGATCACCTTAACACCGCAATCTCTAGTTTTACTACGCATATTGACATCACAAAATGGCTTATTTGGTAAGAGCTTTGACTGGCCTCTTGTGCAGAGGGTGGTGGGTTCAAACCCAGGACGAGTCAATTCAATGACATAAAGATATGCTACTGGTCGCTACTTACTGTCGTACTCAACACTACTAGGATAGGGCGAGGACGATGGTTTGCTCAGTATTAGGATAATGACTAAATAGGACATCATGCAGTGCTGCGAGTAGCACGGTGTCCCAGTGAGGCAGCACTATGCGGTCCCGATGACAGCGCACTGTCACAAGTCGCTGCTGGTTCTAATATGTTGTTAGGAAATAACAAAATCCAAATAAACAAACAGTAGCTCTGCATTCAAATGTACGATTGGTTGCTTATTGGAATTTTACGTCGTGGCAACATCTAAGGTGATAACAGGAAGGGTACCGATCTGTGACAGTGCACAGTCATGGTGATTTGATAGTGCCGCCCCACTGGGAGACCAGGCTGCCAGGAACAGGACCAATGCGGGAGACAGACATTTAACTCATTCGCGTATCTCGTCTGGTTTGAAATGTATGCACCACAAAACCATAGCTACCCCCGCGTTCCCTTCACAACCACCCCCACCGCACTACTACTACTGCTTCACGCCCTGGCTCTAGCCCCCCTCCGACCAGATAGGAAGACCGAATGAGTTGAGCGTCCATCTCCTGTTTTGGGAGATCGTGGGTCTGTGTGTTTGAACCCTGTTCGAGCCAAAGCAATGACTTAAAAATGTATACTTACCACTTCCTAGCCAGGCGCTCGGCATTATTAGGATAGAGCAAGGACTGGTTGGCTCAGTGTCAAGATAATGTGACTGAGTGGGATATCAGGTCATAGTGCTGGCGGCCTGGTCTGCGAGTGGGACAGCACTATAAAGTCGCCATTATTGCGCACTGTCACAAGTCAGTAGCCATCCTGATATGACATTAGACGTAAAACAACAACAAACAAACAAACTAGCCCCACTCCCCTCAGTCCTCCCCCCCCCCCACGACATACTAACCGTTTCCGAAACACCCCCCCCCCCAGCCTCGTTCCCGAAGCGCTGTTTCCGTGAGATGTCTGTTCAAACATCTGCTACGCATCGTCGCGCACCAAACTGTTCCCTCTCCACGGAGTTTGTTTGTTTGTTGTGTTACATCCTAGCAACATCTAAGGTCATATCAGAGCGCCTGGCTCGGAAGCGACAAGTATCAATTTTTAAGTCATTGGTGAGACTCGACCAGGGTTCGAACCCACGAACCCATGGGTTTGGATCCCCCGATCTCCCAAAACAGGAGACGGACGCTCAACTCATTTGGCAATCCCTGCCTGGTTACGGCGAAATTAACAATAACAATAATAATAATAACAATATAAAAACAGAAGAAAAATCAACAAGATATTTTAACTCATGTCATAGGTGTTAAGTACAGTTTCTCAATGCGACCTAATTACATAGGAATCTTTGTTGCTGTTCTGTTTAATCAAATTGTGGTGTTATCTGTGGCGGAGTGGTTAGAGTGTCTGACTTTTTCCTAGGTTGGACTCCTAATCTGAGGGTCAGTACTTCCATTCCCCATGCCCCCACCTCTGCCAATTTGGATTTCCCCTGTATAACTAACAGCGTTATCAAAGGCCAATTGCTCTCATACCATGTATATGTGGTGTGGGAGGTTAAAAATCCATTGGGGTGGTAAAAGTGTAGGCTCGACCTTTCTATCGACCAACTATCTAAAGGTGAAAACAAGTCTATTCAGACTTATCAATGATAGGTAGCATAAATCTTCAAGAAAAGAGAAAACACAAATTGTGCTCAGGACACAACTAGGTGGTGATTTGTTGGTGAAGTGGTGTCCAACCCACAACTAGGCGGTGATTTGTTTGGTGAAGCGGTATCCAGACGACGGCTGATCATTTATACGTGCGACTGGCCATTCTGGAGAGAGGACGACCAGGGCCAGCCAGACAGTAAGGGAGGCGCAGACCACCCCGGGAACCAGCGGATTGATTTCTCCCACCACAGGGGGTGTACAAATTGAATGCTAATTAAGTTCGTCGTGATGGCGCTGTGCGGAAAACGAAGCAAACCCCAAAAATCGTCTGTCTGTCTGTCTATCTGTCTGTCTGTCTGTCACTGAAATAGTACACCTGCTTTCCCTCCAGCAGCAGGTTCGGTCACTTCCGGTAATGGTTAGTGAATGAGTTGAACGGAATGAGGTATTTGGAACAATGTAGAGGAGCTGGGGGTTTAGCAGCGGCTAACAGGGTTAGCGGCGGGGGGGGGGGAAATTGGTGACTTTTTTTTGTGGTAAATATTTTTTATTCATCTGAATACATCTTTTGTCAGCGCCGAGGCACTGGTCTTCCAGCCATTGGAGCGATTACATTTGATTTGTACATAGTGGAAGTGGAATGTGTTGCATTGTGTGCAGCACAACCCATTCTGAACATAAAAGAAAGTGAGGGAGCAGCCTATGCTGCATCGTGTACATCATAGGTACTCAACATAGTGCAAGGTATATGCATCAAGATAGAGTGTGCAGTAATGTACACTAGTGGTTAAATTATATGCATACATCTGTATATCAGTTAGATTTGGTTTTATTAATGGTTAGTCTTTTAATAGTGCCATGTTGTGCATGTATTCTATTCTCAACTGTCTTCTGGTTACAGAAAGAGAGGGCGCCCTTGTCTCCGGTTCATGGATACCATAAAGAGAAACCTGAAGCTGAGAGACATTAAGACTGACTCATGGACGCAACTCTCACAGCAGAGAGCTAAATGGAGAGCGGCAGTCAAGTAATGAAAGCAGTCTTTGTCGCATCGTGATCGACAGCATGATGATGATGATGATGATGATAGTGGTTTATATTGCGTGCAATGCTGGTTGAAGATGTAGTTTTCAGTGGTGGTAGTGCATCTTGAATGTTATTATGTCATTGAGTTATAATAGTTGTTTGTCAAAATGTGGAATGGGGGAGGGGTCTAGGGGCAGGGGGGTGGACAGGCAGGGAGAGAGCAGGAATGAGAGAGGGTCGTTCAGTAGGTCACATTATATATGTGCTTAGTAAGTAACCGAACTGAGCGTCGGTCTCCAGTTTTGGTAGAGCGTGGGATTCAAACCCATGGGTTCCGGGTTCCAATCCTGATCCAGTCAAACCAATGATTTACAAATTAATATTTGTCGCTTCCTAGTCAGGTTTTCGCCATTATTATTAGGATAGGGCAATGACTGGTTGGCTCAGTGTCAGGATAATGTGAATGAGTGGGATATCAGGTCATGGTGCTAGAGGCCTGGTCTTCCAGTGAGGCAGCACTATAAAGTAACCATGAGTCCGCACTGCTGCAAGTCCTGATATGACCTTAGATGTTGTCAGGACGTAAAAACTCCAACAACCAATCAACCAACCAATCGGTTTAGCCCATTTCAGAGCGTCGTCAATTCGACATGGATATTTCAAACAGCAGCCTCTGTTTGGTTCTCACGGTGAGGAGCACTTTGAAGCGATGTTCACGGCTGAGCGAGGTAATGATTAACAGCATCCATCCATGGGATCTAGATCTAGAGATTAATGCGTCGATGCTGTGAGCTCAGCCAAGTCTGATTGACTTCGAAGACTTTTTTTTACCCGCACGGCGCCAGAAACGACGACAGATTGCGGCGTCGTTCGTTTGCGCGCGCGAAATTAAAAACGAAAATGTCGTCTGCTATGATGTGAAAACTCAACTGTTTCCATTGAGAAGTCAGCCATAGATTTCGCACTGTGCTGCGCGTGCATTCTCCCTCATTCGAAAGTCGTCAAGCCGTTGGTTTTATTGAGAGCAGACGACATTCGGCAGCGGCAGACGATAATCGGGGTCAGGTGTGATGGTGTGTGGGAATGAATGACGTCACGCCATTCTGGATCAGCTTCAATAGTAGAGACGGATTGCTGAGTCATTCACTTCCACAAACACAGCGACTCCATGTTTATTTTCTGTAAAAGATCTAAAAATTGGTAGAGAGGGCAGAGGTGAATTAATTCTGTAATGAGATGACTTTTATTGTAAGGAATAGTGATTGATAAAAGGCAAATCAATATACCATCCCAATAGAAGCACGCTACCCAATAGAAGCACACCCCCCATTTCAAGATTGAAAGCGCGCACAAAATTACAATCATATTCAGACTGAATGCACATAAAATAAGACAATCCCACTTTATTTCAGAGGCATGACATAAACAAATAAAAATTTACGATCATATTCAGACTGAATGCAGATAAAATAAGACAATCCCAGTTTATTTCAGAGGCACAACAAAAACAAATCCATGAAATTCTTTTACTTTGAATAGGCACACATCCGTGTGCCTGAACTCGCGCAGTGTGCGTCTATTGGGACATATACGGAAAGTAAATTTCTCTTCTTTGTTTGGTTGGAGTTTTCCATTCTTCTTCTGCTTGGTTGTCCATCGGTGGCGTGATGACAGCAATTCATCATTTGTTGTGGTAATATAGCAATCACATAATTATGGTTATTCTATTTTGTTTTGAGTTTGAGCCAGTGGTGCCTCATAAAGTTCTGCACGCAGATATCTGTGCTAGGTTTGTTTGTTGTTGTTTAATGTCTTAACAACATCTAAGGTCATATCAGGACGGGTACCATCTTGTGACAGTGTGCACTCATGGTGACTTTATAGTGCTGCCCCACTGGAAAAACGAGGCCGCCAGCACCATGAGCTATCATCCCACTCACTCACATTATCCTGACACTGAGCCAACCAGTCCTTGCCCTATCCTAATAATGCTGAGCGCCTGGCTAGGAACCGACAACTATCAATATTTAAGTCATTGGTTTGCAGGGATGAAAGTGGTCTCTGGGAAAAAAAGCGGAAATGCTGATATTCTCCCATAGGCTTAGCATTGTCAGGGAATCGCTGAAAATTCCCGGAAGTCGGGTTTCATACATATTGGTATACCCTGATAGTGCTGTGGCATTTGAAGCATGTATTAGTAGTATATGCTGATAGTGCAGCACCGTTTGAAGCATGTATTTGTAATATACGCTGACCCTGCTGAGGCGTTTGAAGCCATTAGTAGTATACGCTGCTAGTGCTGCGGCGTTTGCACCACATATTAATATATGCTGATGGTGCTGCAGCATGAAGCAATGTATTGGTTGGTTGGTTGTTGGAGTTTTACATCCTGGCCACATCTAAGGTCATATCAGGACGGGCGCAACGTACTAGTATACACTTATAGCTACAGGAAAAATCCCGGAAATTAGCGAAATCGCGGATATCTTTCATCCCTGGGTTTGACTCGACCAGGATTCGAACCCACGAAGTCATGGGGTCGGATCTCCCGAACTCCCAAAAGAGGATACGGACGCTCTACTCATTCGGCCACCCCGTCTGGTGTTTTGATGAGTGCACAACGACCCCTACTATTATTATCACTAGTACCAGCTATGCTTGCTGGTTACTTCTGCCAATCAAGCAATGTGAATTCTCGGGAAATTAGGATATAAATAAAAATACACGCAACTTGTCTATAGACAGGCATGAATGCATATCAGCGCCACACACCGACTAACCTTTTTTTGTTACTATTAATATCAACCTTTTTCTTGGTTTCTTTTTGTTATTTGCATTTTAGGTCCTAGTAACATCTAAAGTCATATTGAGATTGGCACCAACTTGTGAAAGTGCCCACTCATTTTGAGTTTATAGTGCTGCCCCAATGGGGAAACCACCCAAGTGGCACCATATGCCAATATCCCACTCAGTCACATTATCCTACTACTAAGCAAATCAGTCATTGCCCTATCCTATTAATGCCGAGCGCCAGGCTACGTCGCGACAAGTATCGATTTTGTAAGTCATTGGTTTGACTCGGTCCGAGACTCAAGTCGCCAACCTTCCACATGGGAAGCCAGCGCTCTTATCGATTTGGCCACCGCGGCCATTCTTTGTTGTGAAGTCCCTTTGTGACCTTCACAGCAGGCTGATGGTCTTGACATATAATCTCTGTTGCCTATAGAATTTACCTGTGTGTGTCCGCCAGCTTAATGCAGACAGTATCCATAGAAGAATATACAATTCTTGTTGACAGATAAGGGGTTGGGGACACCTGGTTTTACATAGGTTATATTGCGCAGGTGCAGCAGTTCAAAATTACAAGCATTGAAAGAAAGTGTTGGGATATTTCTTATGAAGAGAACTATTCTATAAAACCTGAGTGAACTAATAAAACATATACTAATCACAAAGCTATAGTTGACCAAGACAGTTTAAATGAATCATGCGACCAGTATCTGCATAATCCAAAATCCACTAGTATCTGTAACAGCAAGTCATGCGCCTTGTATTAATGTCTCCTCACAGGTATGATCAGCAAATCAATGATATCGTCTAAAGGTGAATGGCTATTCTCCAGTCTACATGTACAAAATAAGATCGCCATAATATTTGTCATTCCTGGGGCCATATGCATGAAGCCGTGCTATGCGCTCCCAATGCTAAATGCTAGCGCCGGAGTAGCTATCACCGACATGGTGGAGTAGGTCAAGTCGTATGCAGAGGCGCCCAAGCCGGTACGGGTAGTAAACCTTGGACTTATTTTTAGATTTGGGGTACCCCCCTTAACTGGTACTAGCGGGTACCGGCTGCCTTGCCATCTCCACACACCGGGCACCAGCAAGACTTGTTATTGAGGATTTGCATGTGATGTAGGCATCACACTACTCCTGCAACGTGGTTGGATAGAAGCAGTTCATTCTCCTATCAAGTGTATGTAAATAAAACAAATAGCACAAATCTATTCACTGCTATGATCTAATTCTGTTATTTAGAGTCATGAATATTCACTTGGGGGTTCAAATAATGTTATTTATGACAATAGTTTACTCAAAAAGTGAAATTCAGTCAAAATAAGCCCAAAATTGAAGTGATATTAACGCCACCGCCACATCGGTGGCATTATTGTCGAAGGTAAACAAAAATAGCACAAATCTATTCACTGCTATGATCTAATTCTGTCATTTAGAGTCATGACTATTCACCCGGGGGTTCAAATAATGTTATTTATGAGAATAGCTTACTCAAAAAGTGAAATTTGGTCAAATTAAACCAAAATCCAAGCGATATTGACACCCACACATACACACACAGACAATGTTGAATCGACAGCTAACCGGCTGGGTTTACCCCTAAACCCAGCCGTTAGCGTACCCTAGTTTACAGACGTGTTGTTAGCTCTAACACTGCCTCTTGCATGCTGCCTTTTCACCGCTCAATGTGGGATTCCCGCCAAAACCAGTTTTGGAGCGTTAACACCGCATCATGCATACTGGGCCCTGGTGTCAACCTGCTATTGTCTATATTGTTCCCACCATCTCATCCATAAATAGTTTATATGCACCATAATTGCTATGGCCGGAACACCAGCACCTCAGTGCTGAAAAAAGATATTATTCAATCGGGATACAAATTTTGAACCAAAAAAAAAAGGTGTAAATTCAGACAATAGGGAACATCCAGTCCCAGCACTAAGCAGGTACAACAAAGAAGAGTAGGGATGGTGGGTGGAAAGTTTGCCCATCACCAGCTACACGGAAAGTGACTGCAGGTCAACAGGGTGCGGGAAATGATGAAGAGAAGGTGTGAAAGCCCACTGGCCAATGGCATAGACGGAGAGATGGACTCACCCATCCAGTTGAAGACGAGTCCAAGGTGCGCTGATCAGGGGAGGAGGGTGCACTGTCATTCCAGCTGCATTAAGCTAAGAATCCATATACGCAGTATGCCGTATGCGAATGCGAATGTGAATGCGAATGCGTCAAAAAATCAAAAAGCATGTAAATGAATAGTGGTGTTTCCATACGTCCGAATGTGAATATGAACGCGAATGCAAATGCCGCAAATAGATCGACCCATGGACCGATCGGTGCGAATGCGAATGTGAATGTGAATGTGAATACTGCTGCGTTTGCCATAGAAAACAATAGTAACTTTGATATTCCTTCACAAATTTGGAGCAAAAAACCCCAAAAAATGTCAGGGGTAACTTTTTTGGTGTGTTTGTTTGTTTAACGATTCCCCAGCACAAAAAGTAAACATCGGCTATTGGGGGGTTGGCATATATCTATGCCACATATACCAAATTTGCATTCGGATGCCGCATGCCACATCCCACGTATATGGAATCTTAGCTTTACCCACAATGCAAACATTGCAAACAATTAGCAGCTGATTAGTGACTTCTGAGCCGAAGAATGTTCAAGTATTATTTCATGTAGGAACTTTATGGGTTTCTTGACTTACAGGATGAATTTCACTGAGGCTGGGGACCAGACGGGATGGCCGAATGAGTTAGAGCGTCCGTCTCCTGTGTTGGTAGATCGTGGGGTCGTGGGTTCGAACCCTGGTCAAGTCAAACCACTGACTTAAAAAGTTATACTTGTGGCTTCCTAGCATGGCACTCGACATTATTAGGATAGGGTAAGGACTGGTTGGCTCAGTGTCAGGATAATGTGACTGAGTGGGATATTAGGTCATGGTGCTGGAGGCCTTGTCTTCCAGTGGGGCAGCACTATAAAGACACCATGAGTGCGAACTGTCACAAGTCGGTACCCGTCCTGATATGACCTTAGATGTTGCTAGGATGTAAAACAACAAACAAACATCACTGAGGCTGGTGATAAGTGCTGACTGATAATAAGAGCGACATATTGAACACAGAAGCCTGAAGCTTAGGCCACAAAAAAATATCACATGCTTGTTAGCCTCAATATATAGCCAACCATAATTAACCCTATTCCACGACGATACTTGGAAATATGTCTCACGCCTGTATGTAATGCGGTTATGGGTTAAAGCACCGGTGCATGTATCTCGTGAACAATGTGAGTTCAATTGCTCCTCTAGTGTAGCTTCTAGTTTTGTTTGTTTGTTGTTGTTTTACATCCTAGCAACATCTAAGGTCATATCAGGACGGGTACCGACTTGTGACAGTGCACACTCATGGCGACTTTATAGTGCTGCCCCACTGGGAAAGCAGGCTGCCAGCACCATGACCTGATATCCCACTCAGTCACATTATCCTTACACTGGGCCAGCCAGTCCTTGCCCTATCCTAATAATGCCTAGCGCCAGGCTAGGAAGCGACAAGTATAAATTTGTATGTCATTGGCTTGACTCGACCAGGATTCGAAACCACAAACTCATGGGTTCGGATCTGCCGGTAGCTTCTAGTAAACGGGTCAAACAATACATGATTAACAATGGATCTTAGCCCCAAATAATTGCAACAAATTGTTTTATTATTTTTAATGCATTGGGGGATCATACTGTACCTCAGACAAAAATATTCTTCAAAAGTCTGAACACATGAAGGGGGTTAATTAGTATGAATTCAAAATGGCGACGCCCTAAAATTTAACAATAGGAGTGGGCTGGGAAATGTAGGTGTTGGTGTGCATATATGTATATAAATATGGATAGTGATAAACCCTTTATTGCGTGTAATAATGCCTGTAGTGTCCTGCACTCCTCCCCCCCCCCCTCCTGTCTGGGTGGGACCCCCCATCATGCATCGCGCCGCCTCATGCACGGGGCCTAGCCTCCACTCGCTCGGAGGAATATATAACTGACTCAGTGGGAGCTGGGAAATGTAGGTGTTGGTGTGTATATGTGCAAAGACTAGGTCTCCATAAGTAAAGTTGAATGCTTCCTCCAACCAATAGTTTTACCACCTGTCATGGTAACCAGTATGTAAAGTCTACTGCTCGAATATGTGGTTGTGTAGGCAGGCTATAGTGAAATCAATACAGGCAAAGAGAAAGGAAGAGTATATCATGTGAAAGAAGAGAGAGAGAGTCAAGCCCTCTGGTTTATTATTTATATGGTACATGGATTCAGTATAGAGTATCACCCCACCCTATTCTCGTAATAAGAAACAAGCATTTCTAGCTCTACCAATAGGGATCCAGCATTCCTGGTCCCCATGGTTACCAGTGATCTGCCAACCACCACCAAGCTGTGTGGCTCCCCTGGCCACCACCTGCCTTGAGCCTGAGTGTGGTGATCCTGAGTAGTAGGGGGGGGGGGGAGGGGGTAGGCTGTGAGTGCTCCTTACACACAGTCCTGCCAGCACCACTATGTCTATTTACCAATCAATCAGGCACCACCAGCACCTATATATACACATACATGCAACTGGTCACGTATACACGATCAATAATAGAACATTTGCATTCCCCACCAATGCATTAAAGCGGAATATTTTACATATGTGTGTAAATATATATAGAGTGTCAGTCAATTGATCAATGGCAGCAGAAGAGTATTTAATATTACTTACCCATCATAATTTTTTTTTTCTTGAAGATTTATACTGCCTATCATGGATAAGTCTGAATAGACTTGTTTTCACCATTAGACAGTTTGTCGATAGAAAGCCCGAGCCTACACCTTTACCGCTCCAAGGGATTTTTAACCTCCCACACCACATAGACATGGTATGAGAGAAACTGGCCTTTGATGACGCTGTAAGGTATACACAGCGGTGGGAATCCAAATTGGCAGATGTGGGGGCACGGGGAATCGAACCACTGACCATCAGATTAGGAGTCCGAACTAGAAAAAAGTCAGACACTCTAACCACTCCGCCACAGAGAACACCACCATCATCATCATCATCATCATCAATTCCTTAACCACAAGGGTCATTGATGGCACAAACAGATGACTTTGCCACCAGTTTTGTCCATTTTCCACAGTTCTCCACTGCCCTCTGGGACTGTCCAAACTCCAGACCTGTACATTTCGTGATGTTGTCTCCCACCTCTTCCTTTGTTCGCCTTGTCTTCTTTACACATACATAGGTGACTAGGTGCTGAGCGTCATACACGATGAAAATTGCCGCACTGGCCTTGGAAACATCGATGCGTATTTCAACTGTCTTTTACGTAGTGTAGTGATGCACAACTTGGGGACTTGAAAAATAAAATAAAATAAAATAGAAAAAATGTTGGGTGAATTGAATACAGAAGATAACTTCCGCTGACATTCTAAATACCATGTAAATGCTCACATTGACCGGACCAATATTGATATTGTTATATGACACTACTGTTGCCATATTGTTGCAGAACTTTTGGGATACAGAATTTCATTGTGTTATATGCTGCAAATTGTGTATCCAACAGTTATTATATACCTTTTGTGTAAATAACCTGAATTGAAAAATGGCTGGAAGACCAGTGCTTCCGCACTGACAAAAGACTTATTCAGCCAAATAAACATATTTACCACAAAAAAAGAAAATTATTTGGTAAAACACCCACAGACTAGGTACGACGCGTCCAAACCAGAAAGGACATTTCGCCACCAAAGCGGTACCGGTGCTCATATACCGAGCCTAACCTCAAAGAACCAGCTAATGGAGATACCTGCTATCTATATCCAACATCCCATTTTACCAGCACGCCATTTCCAAAGAAACCCAATTTTATTTTCAGAACAGCAAGTGCAAAATGATAACCGATTAAAAAGGAAAAATCTAACTCTACTTAAACAAATTGCAGCAGTATGATTATTTCTAAATTTTACAGCAATTTAACATTGACCCGATCTGTGGAGGGTTTTAATTGTTCTTAAGTAATTTGTTATGTATACAGGTGGTATGCAGGTATTGCAGGTATTGCAACACCTCAGGGAGCTTGACGCCCCTGCCCAGCAGAGTTGTAAACCACTGCCTTGTGGTACAGGTTCTTGACAGAACCGAAGGCTAAGGGAGCAAACCCTAAACAGAAAACCATGTCACTCTGGCAGCATTAAGGGCGGTTGATGTATGGAACTCCCAACATTTCCCGACCAGCCACTGCAGGGATAAATAGTTTTGTGCCTGTCTTGACATGTTCTTGCCAGTGTGAAATCTCTATTTGCTCCCCGAGAGAGTGCTGCTGGTAACTTGCAAAAGCCAGCAGCACTTCAACACTTTTGCAGGCAGCTTTCATGAAACGTACAACTGCAACTCAAACGGATGGGGCTTCCCTCTATGGAAGATATTCTGATCAAAAAGAATCTCCGGTGGACTGGACACCTCATGAGGATGTCATCAGACAGGCTACCAAAGCAGATCCTCTATTGTCAACTGTCTTCTGGTTACAGAAAGAGAGGGCACCCTCGTCTCAGGTTCAAGGATACCATCAAGAGAAACCTGAAGCTGAGGAATATTAAGACCGACTCATGGACATCACTCTCACAGCAGAGAGCTAAATGGAGAGTGGCAGTCAAGTAATGAAAGCAGTCTTTGTTGCATCGCGACTGACAGCATGATGATGATGATGTATACAGATATTTTACAGTGATTTAAGTGTAAGATTTCATTTAATAGATGTGATGGTTGCAAGGTTCACATTGAAGAGTCCCTTTAAATTTTACAAATTGTTATCACACAACGTCCGCTGAATTTTAAGCATGCATACACACCGACGATTATCACAGTTATGAATATGAATTAGTAAAAAGATGCATAAATAGATGCAATAGTAAATATATTCGATAGTAAATATATTCAATAGTAAATATATTCAATAGTAAATAGATTCAATAGTAAATAGATTCAATGTTAAATAGATTCAATGTTAAATAGATTCAATAGTAAATAGATTCAATAGCAAATAGATTCAATAGTAAATAGATTCAATAGTAAATAGATTCAATAGTAAATAGATTCAATAGTAAATAGATTCAATAGTAAATAGATTCAATGTTAAATAGATTCAATAATAAATAGATTCAATAGCAAATAGATTCAATGTTAAATAGATTCAATAGTAAATAGATTCAATGTTAAATAGATTCAATAGTAAATAGATTCAATAGTAAATAGATTCAATGTTAAATAGATTCAATGTTAAATAGATTCAATAGTAAATAGAGTCAATAGCAAATAGATTCAATAGCAAATAGATTCAATAGTAAATAGATTCAATGGTAAATAGATTCAATGTTAAATAGATTCAATGTTAAATAGATTCAATAGCAAATAGATTCAATAGTAAATAGATTCAATAGTAAATAGATTCAATAGTAAATAGATTCAATAGTAAATAGATTCAATAGTAAATAGATTCAATGTTAAATAGATTCAATAGTAAATAGATTCAATAGTAAATTTATTCAATAGTAAATAGATTCAATAGTAAAAAGATTCAATGTTAAATAGATTCAATAGTAAATAGATTCAATAGCAAATAGATTCAATAGTAAATAGATTCAATAGTAAATAGATTCAATAGTAAATAGATTCAATAGTAAATAGATTCAATAGCAAATACATTCAATAGTAAATAGATTCAATAGTAAATAGATTCAATAGTAAATAGATTCAATAGTAAATAGAAGCAGGGAGTGATAGACATATATTACATAGTTCCCCTGTTTCTGATATGACCTTAGATGTTGCTGGTACGTAAAACTCAAACAAACAAAAACAAACAAACAAACAGTTGAAATGAATCGATTCATTCATCTGATCAGTTTATTTTATCACTGTATTGGTGCGTGTGTATGTGGTCGTGTGTGTGTGTGGTCGTGTGTGTGTGTGGTCGTGAGTGTGTGTGTGTTTTCTCAATGCCAATAAGACAGGTAACCTTGTCACAGTAGCTAATACGCATATTTATAATCATAGTTCCACTGGTCCCTCAGGAAGACTGAAGCTGAGAACATCTCCATTAATTTGCAAGAACAACTTTAAAGTCCCAATGTGGTATACAACTATGGAGTTCACTTGATGATAATATCAAATGTTCAAAAACATCTATATGTTTCAGCGAATGTATAAAAAGAAAATCTTTAAGCTTTGGAAGAGGGAAAATACATAGTAGTCTAGTACATAAATGTTGAGATGTACAGTATTGAGGGTAATGTTGATATGCTTTTAACTTTTATTTTTCTATTTATTATTTCTATGGTATAAGTAACGTATATGTGTTATTTTTAAATGGGGAAAGCATCTCATAAGTATTGTACTTCTGCTTTCTCCTTTTTCATGTGAAAAAATTGCTGATATAAATATCAACCTGAGTGTGCATTCATCACGTGGAAATAAATATTTTATTAGTAATACACCGCACATTATTAGGTCACAGCTTCAACACACACAAGCTGCGGTTGCCCTACCATTTACGATAGACTATTCTCTAAAACTACCCTTGCACCGATAACCACCTTCCTCCTGATGACCAAACTTTACTTACATTTGGTTCTAAGATACATTTCAGTGAGAATATTCTAACAACTATTAACCTACCACTGTATGTATGTGTATTCACAACCCCCAATAGCCGATGTCCACTTTGTCTGCTGGGGGGGGGGGGGGGTCGTTAAAGAAAGTGTATTCACAAACCCTCCCAACTTCCGGTGTGTAAGCTGAAGCCGCGACCCGGTTTGCTGAGTCCTAACTAAGGAACCAGCGAAACTCAGAGTAAGAGACTAACACCGCCTGTGCCACGTTCAGGGTCCGTCTCCGAGACGTCTCCGAGACGTCTCCGCGATGCTTTTTGGCTTATTTCCGTTCAGGGTGTGTCTCCGAGGCATCTCCGAGAAGTCTCCCTTTTCAGATAGGAGACAAAAAGCGCCTCAAAAATGGCCGCCATATTCAGTGGTTTCAACCAGTCAGGGCGCTTCTTTTGCATTGCAAATGGTTGCTGCCTATGGGGGGGGGTGGCGGCCATTTTCGAGGCAACCAACTGCTTTTGCCGTTCAGACTAGCGTGACGTCAGGGATTTCCCCGAGGCGTTCTGGAGGCGTACCCTGAAAATGGCCCTGACTTTACCTGGGTCTATGGGCACAGGTAATGTGTGTCATCTACACCAGGTGGCGCTACTCAGCTAACATAGCCGTGTGTGTGTGTAGTGCAGGGTGTGTTTGCTTGGGGGTACGTGGATGTCTGTAGATAAAAGATTCACCCTATACTTGCAGTACAGGAGTGAATACAAACCCTATATAAAAGCTGGCAAAAACTAATGGCTACTTATATCGGCACAGAGTTGGTGAAATGGGAGAGAAGGCAAAAAAGACAAGATGGCGGCGATAGAATGCCATTGATTTCACGTTTAAAGTGCTTTGAAGTATATGTTTTATTATATTTTTCATATCAGAAGTAGCAGGGAGATATGAAGACATATATAAAGAATATAGTTTGCTTCTTAAATTATAAGCGTCACTTTTCTAATGGGTTGGTGTTCACCCCTACTACAAGTACGGAGTGATCGTTTATCTATGCTTAACTTTGCCCGGGTCTATGGGCGCAGGTAATATATGAGTTGTCTACACTAGGTGGCGCTACTGAGCTGACGTAGCCTTCGGTTTTGTGTGTGTGCGCAGTGCAGCGTGTGTTTGCTTAAGCCCCAGTCACACCTCACCGGACTGGGGGAAACGGACAGAAACCAAACGAAGTCCGTTTTGTGTCCGTACAAGTTTTGAACATGCACAAAACTAAGAACGGATGCTGCCAGGCTGACATCTACGGTTCTTGTCCGGTTTGAGTTTGTTTCGTCCTTTGGCTATCTGTTCATATCCATTTCATATCCGTTTCATGTCCGTTTCATGTTCGTTTCATGTCCGTTTCATGTCCATTTCATGTCCGTTCATCTGGCGGCCTTCGCAACACTTTGACACATTTTAATACATTTTGATACTTATCACCACTGGACTAGACAATTCTGTCCATTGCTCAATCCAGTGAGGTGTGATTGGGCCTTTAGGGGTGGGCGGGTGTATGTGGCCCAAAGACAGATAATGATCACGTCAGAGAGGAGTATGGGATTGTTTGTTTGTTGTTATTTTACGTCCTAGCAACATCTAAGGTCATATCAGGACGGATACCGACTTGTGACAGTGCGCACTCATGGCGACTTTATAGTGCTGTCCCACTGGGAAACCAGGCCGCCGGCACCATGACCTGGTATCCCACTCAGTCACATTATCCTGACACTGAGCACACCAGTCCTTGCCCTATCCTAATAATGCCGAGCGCCTGGCTAGGAAGCGACAAGAATCAATTTTAAAGTCATTGGTTTGACTCGACCAGGACTCGAACCCACGACCCCACGATCTACCAAACACGGGAGACGGACGCTCTAACTCATTCGGCCATCCCGTCTGGTCCAGGAGTATGGGAAGTGTAGCCCAGTATAGACGAAGCCTTTTATGTCAAATCGGGACAACATCTAGAATCAATCGTATTTGTGCTTTGGCCACCGCCATTGTAGCTCCTCAAACTGCATCGAACTGAGATGTGTTGCCTCCGTGGGTTGAGTGATTTAAGCTAAGATTCCATATATGCGGCATGCGGCATGTGGCATGCGGCATGCGGCATGTGAATGTGAATGTGGTATTTGGCATAGATACCCATGCCAACCTCCAATAGCCGATGTCTACATTTTGTGTTGGGGGGTCGTTAAACAAAAAAAAAGAAAACAAAAAATATACCGATCCATGGGTCAATCCATTTGCTGCATTCGCATTCGCATTCGCATTCGCATTCACGTTCATATTCGCATTCGGATACATGGAAGCACCACTATTCATTTACATGCTTTTCGATTTGTTGCCGCATTCGAATTCGCATTTGCAGAACGCATGCCGCGTATATGGAATCTTAGCTTTACTGGGGCTAGGCTAACCTGGCGACTGGGCGCGGGCTGGTTGGTTGGGAGGTTGGGAGGTTGGGAGGTTGGGAGGTTGGGAGGTTGGGAGGTTGGGAGGTTGGGAGATTGGGAGGTTGGGAGGTTGGGAGGTTGGGAGGTTGGTTGTTAGAGTTTTACGTCCTGGCAACATCTAAGGTCATGTCAGGACGGATAACGACTTGTAACAGTGTGCACTCATGGTGACTTCATAGTGCTGCCCCACTCGGAGACCATGCTGCCAGCACTATGACCTGATATCACACTTTGTCACATTATCCTGACACTGGGCCAACCAGTCCCTGCCCTATCCTATTAATGCCGAGTGCCAAGCTACGAAGCAACAAGTATACATTTTATAAGCCATTGGTTTGACTCGGCTGGGATTCGAACGTCCGATCTTCCATCGGCACCCATCCTGATATGACCTTAGATGTTGCTAAGACATACCACAACACAAAACTAACAAACAGTATGGTTTGACTAGTTATTTACAGGATTAATATGACATAATCTGACTGGGAAATGTTTGTAATTTGATTGGCTCACCCTGACGGTAACTGACGACTGACCCGTGTATGTAAGTATTTAGCCCCAGACGGGGTGGCCGAATGAGTTGAGCGTCCATCTCCTGTTTTGGAAGATCAGGGGATCCGAAACCATGAGTTTGTGGGTTCAAACCCTGGTCAAGTCAAACCAATGACATACAAATTGATACTTGTCGCTTCCTAGCTTGGCGATTGCCATTACCAGGATACGGCAAGGACAGTGTCAGGAAAAATCGACTGAGTGGGATATCAAGTCATGGTGCTGGCGGCCTGATTTCCCAGTGGGACAGCACTATAAAGTTACCATGCACACTGTCACAAGTCGGTGCCCGTCCTGGTATGACCTTAGATGTTGCTAGGACGTAAAACAACAACAAAAAAACATGGGATTTAGTAAGTCTGCTTCAACTGCTTTCAACTCGTTATGACGGGGTTCAAAGCTTGGCTGGGTTAACTGGTAACTGAGTGTTGTATCCAGGAATCAATATTCACACGTTACCAGCCGTGGTGTCGCCATAGCCGGTGGCGTTGCGGTGACGTCATTGTTAGTCACTATCTCTAGATCCCTAGAGCACAATGGGTAGATTAGCTGTTGACTCTGTATAGGCACTGAGTCTAGACATTCCAGTTGATTCATTCTTACCACCAGGCGCGGTGACCGAATCGATAGAGCGCGCGCCTCACGTGTGGAAGTTCGGAGGTTCGGTTCCCGGTCGAGTCAAACTAATGACTTTAAAATTGATATATGTTGTTGCCTAGCCTGGCGCTCGACATTATTAGGATGGGGCAAGGACTGGTTAGCTCAGTGTCAGGATAATGTGACTGAGTGGGATATTAGGTCATATGGTGTCGCTGGTCTGATTTCCCATTGGGGCAGCACTATAAAGTCGCCATGAGTGCACACTGTCACAAGTTGGTACCCATCCTGATATGACCTTAGATGTTGCTAGGACGTAAAACAACAACAAACAAACAACAACAAACAGATCCCTAGCGCACAATGGGTAGATTAGCTGTTGACTCTGTATAGGCACTGAGTCTAGACATTCCAGTTGATTCATTCTTACCACCAGGCGCGGTGACCGAATCGAAAGAGCGCGCGCCTCGCGTGCGGAAGTTCGGAGGTTCGGTTCCCGGTCGAGTCAAACTAATGACTTTATAATTGATACTTGTTGTTGCCTAGCCTGGCGCTCGACATTATTAGGATGCGGCAAGGACTGGTTAGTTCAGTGTCAGGATAATGTGACTGAGTGGGATATTAGGTCATATGGTGTCGCTGGTCTGATTTCCCATTGTGGCAGCACTATAAAGTCGCCATGAGTGCACACTGTCACAAGTTGGTACCCATCCTGATATGACCTTAAATGTTGCCAGGACGTAAAACTCCACCAACCAACCAACTTAATTCAGAGGATCATGACAATGAAGCAAGAAAGCAATCCTGTGAGAACATGGTCAGCCGACTGTGTAAGAATTGACTACAAATCAGAATTAGTGATCGATTGATTGGTTATGAGTTAACGCTGCGCTAGCATCAATGGTCATGTTCACAGTGAAACGTTAATAGAATGTATTCTGTCACAATAGAATATATGAAGAGTTCGGGCACAAACCCACGTAATACCCCTGTCACACTACAATGTAACAAGCGAACGTGAGCCTAACGTGGCGATTTTTCGTCATTACGTTGATGTACGTTGGATTATGTTATGATGACGTCATAATGACGTTAGACTGACGTCGAGTTACGTCACATTACGTCGTGTTACGTCGAGTTATGTCGAGGTTTTGGACATGTTCAAAAATTTTGACTTAGCTCGAACGTAAGGCTTTACGTTCGCCATATGTTCTGTTCACGTTCAGTAAACGTCAATGACGTTAAACGGACGTTTTTCCAACGCTGCTCACTACGTTCAACTACGTTCCACTTCGTTGACCCACATTAAACCGAGTGCAAATGCCCACGTGGTGTAATGGGAACGTCAGGAGAACGTCAGGAGAACGTCAGGGGAACGTCAGGAGAACGTCAGGAGAACATGCATTCAACGTACGTTCAACATCTCATGACGTAGTTAACGTCACGTAACGTTCTTCTGGCGATGGAATAACGTTCATAACGTTCCGTGAGCATAGTGACGTTGTCCTCTCTCGTTGAATGACGGTATCACTATGATTTACCGACGTTACACTCTCGTCTGTAATATATGTATGTATGCTGATACACGCCGGGACCCAGATATAACCGGAATGTAACTAAAGCCTTGTTCACACGGACGATGTAAATCGATTCGTAGAAAGCGACTTGTATAGTTCGCATCACATTTCTCGTGTGAACGGACGTCTGATGCGGATTAGGGCTGATTCGATTCACGTGATGCGGATCCTGTAAACCACCTAAGCGAGGTAGTCTACGTGAATCGATTCCTGTGATGCGGATAATTTTGCCCGTGTGGACGCAACCGACTTACGTGATGCGGACTAAGCACGTCGATATATACTATAATTTGGTCTATGAAACTGCTAGATGTGCACATATATTTTTTTCATCATTTATTTTTAGGGTTTCACTGCCCAGCAGAAGTTTTGACCGTTCCAAACCAATACGATTCATTAAATACATATCTAGGTCGAACCCACACTCTCTGGTGCCAGCATCGTCGAACCCAAAAGGGCGCTGGTTAGCCTGGACTTGCTCATGCGCAGATATCCACTTCCGCATCACGCAGTGCCCGTGTGAACGGGCGGCTAATTCGCCTCACCTGATTCGATTTGTGTGATGCGCCTCACATTTTGTCCGTGTGAACAAGGCTTTAGACAACCAGAGGTTGAATAAAGTCAGTCGTTAACTTGAAGTCACCGTGTCGTGTCGACTCGTATCTTACATGGTGTCAGATGTGGGGTCCGAACCCACGCCCACACTACGCTGCATCCACGTTCAATTTGTGCCCAAATTTGCATACTACGCCGAGAAGTTCAACATTCTTCACGTTCTCCCTACGTTGACGTCATTACGTCGTAGTCTGACAGGGCTATAAACGCCAATCCAAAAATGGAGACAAACATTGGAATCAAACCTACAAAAAGTTGATTTTTTTTATATTCCAATTTTTTTGTTCATTGGTCCATAACTATATTATCACATGAATTAGTGAGAATTAAGATTATTTTCAGGGATAAATCGTTGATTTAAACTACATTTTTGGATTTGGTTTCAGTGGTTTTGCACCTGAACTCTTCATATTCTATCGCTTTGATTCTACACACATGTGTTCATCACATTTCTGTTTACATACAAATGTACACGAAATTCCAAAGCTGTTCAATTTGTTCAAATGACAGAAAATGTTCTGTCAGTTGCAATATTTAAGTGGTTACATTTCTGGCATTGTATATTGCAGCTGTCTTGTAAGGATATCTCTCATAACCTAATGACATTGAATAACCGTGACTAAACAGATTGCATGTTTTATAGATTAACATCACTGAGGCCTTTGATTAAACCATGCTTCCATTTGACCTAATTCCTATTGAACTCAACAGTACAATGATTGGCCAGGTTTACGTAACCTCTGGGCCAGTTGTCAAACACAATCACTAGCACTAGCAGTGCCTCATTGGCTCTGAATAGCTGAAATTAAGAGAATGAATGGGTAATGAAGCCGCCCAGCTTAGGACTGGAAATAATAATTGAACAATCAGGGGCCGTATGCAGGAGTCAGTGTTAGCGGGTTTTGGTGTTAGAGCCTGTTACCGTTTAGCTATCTCCGAACCGGAGAATTCGGTCAAACGGTATGCAGGAGCGCGTAACACTAACATTATAGCTAAACGTGAATTTATTAATAGATTTGGGAAATCCCTCTGCGTCTTTAGCGATATATTAGGCTTAAATATATTAAATGCGATCATATTTAACTGAATTAAATACGAAATAAGTGACATTTGAGGAAATTAACCCTAAATTCGAAGCAATATTAACGATGCCTCCGTAACGGCGGCGATATTAATGTTTATATTTTCGAATCGACGAGCGTAAAGTAAACAAATCGCTAATACATTGCCGCCAATGCGTAGACGTCTGCCAGTATGGATGTCGACGTCGACGCGGCAGTCGCGACGGCGGCGATTTGTTTACTTTACGTTCGTCGATTCGAAAATATAAGTATTAATATCTCCGCCGTTACGGCGGCAGCGTTAATATTGCTTCGAATTTAGGGTTAAATTGATAAAATTTCACTTATTGCGTATGTAATTCTGTTAAATATGACAGCATTGAATAGATTTGGGCCTAATAAACTCGCTAAACCTGATATTTTTTTAGGGATAAGGTAACACCGGTTAAGCCTTTGGTGTTAGGCCTAACACTGACTCGTGCATACCATTTTTTCGCCGCTAACCCGGAATTCCCTCCAAACACCATTTTTCCTCGCTAACACTGACTCCTGCATACGGCCTCAGATAGATATCCGAATGTGTTAAGCAGGTCGTCGGTTCGAAGCCATAGGTAAGCCAAGCCAACGACTTAGAACTTGACACCTGTCGCTACTTAGCTAGACATCTTTTTTTCTTTATTTTCTTTCTGTTAAAATTTGTGATGGTGTATTTATGTTGCCCACAGTTAAGTCTAATGACTTGTTGTCGCCATTAGACAGTAATAGTCTCATGGTTCCCCTTGTGTTATTACTTTCAGTTGTTGTGTAGATATCTACTGCATGCATTCTTTCTCTGTGTGTAAGCATTCTTCCACACCTGCCCACGCTCTGTGATTCTGTTAGTTCTCCAATTGGTTAGTTGTTTGGCTACCTATAGTTATTTTCCCTGACTGCCTTCACCATGTTGCATTAGTAGTCATTAGTTTTGGTTTAAAGTTTAAAGTTTACCTCATGGGTATATCATGCATAGCATGTTTACCTTCTAAGAGGTACCTTGATATTCAGTGTATTTTTATTATTTCTTTTTGTTTTACATTAATAGGATAGGTGGGATAAAGGAAGATCAATTTTCCAAGGTTGAAAAAAAATGGCATCATCTGAAGCAACGAATTTAATCCTCAAAATGGGGGCATGTATTTGCAGTAATGGGGCTGTTACATTACGACGCTTCTCGCCGATGCGCCGCCAACGCGCAAAATAAGTTGTACGTGTTGAGACACGTCCAACTTTTCAGCAGTTTGGGAAAAAGTTTGACGTCAGCGCAGCGTGTTAGTAGCGCACGGCCAACATGTGTCGACATGTGGGGGAAAAAAACAAAAAGAGGTTAACCTAGGACGTAAAACAACAAAGCAACAATTTGGCGCAACGTGTGGGAACGACCGTCATGTGCGCACGGCGTGCGCATAGCATTCGCATAACATTATTCCAGTGCGTCCAGCGGATCTCAACGTGGCCTAATGTCCCCGTAACGGTCGCACCCACACGTTGGCACACATAGGCGCGTGCCAACATGTGGGTGACGTGTGGGTGTGACCGTCGCTGTCAATCAAAGTGTACCGACGTGTACTGACATGCGCCTAACGCACGCGTAACGCTTCCCGACATGTCCGACGTTTCGCCCAAAAGTGACAGACGTCGACGCACATTAGAGAGAAACGTTATAATGTGACAGGGCTATAAGATAAGCATAATGTCATATACGCACTGCGTGGTTAAACGTTAAAGGAACAATAACATGAGTAACATAATTTCCTTATTCACAGTTATAACCAGTGAATATGATTATTCAAGGCTTGGGTGCCTTGAAACAATTAATTCTATACTTATTTCAGGGCAAAACAAAAGTGAAACCTAGTGTGGGTCACTTTGTGCGATGATTAGGCTTCTCTAGCCCTGCTGGTCTTTCAGAGCTATTAGGCCATGTATCCATAGACTGTTCCTTTGTGACATGTTCAATTGTTCCATGTCTGCATGTGACCTTGTGACGTGCCACACAGACAATGAACATGTTCATTGTCTATGTTCCCTGCACAAGTCCATATGGTCCCTGGGTCCAACCTATGGGAATGGCCACTAAGCAAACCACAGGTTCATTGTCTGTGTGGCATGTCACAAGGTCACAAGCGAACACGGAACAAGGGAACATGCCACAAGGGAACAGTCTATGGATACACAGCATTATAGTCGTGTAGGACAGGGAATACTTACACATCTCGAAAGGCTGTTTATATAAAATAGACCTGAAACATGTTCAGATTCACGGATCATTAATTACCAAGAAGCAGTTAACTTAACTGGGATTTTACGTCCTAACAACATTTGTGGTCATATCAGAACGAGCAGTTCACTGTAGTAGAGTTCCTAACGAATATACCACCAAAGCTACTTAACCTAATACACTACACTAGTGACTAGATGACCACATTCATACGGTACATGCATTTTATTTAATACATTCTATGCACTTTTACATAGTTTTGTTTGTTTTACATCCTAGCAACATCTAAGGTAATATCAGGACGGGTACTGACTTGTGACAGTGCACACTCATGGTGACTGTATAGTGCTGCCACACTGAGAAATCAAGCCATCAGCATCATGATCCGATATCCCACTCAGTCACATTTTCCTGACACTGAGCCAACCAGTTCTTGCCCTATCCTATTTATGCAGAGCACCAGGCCAGGAAGCAGCAAGTATAAATTTGTAAGTCATTGGGTTGACTTGACGAGGCTTCGAACCCATGAACCCATGCATTCAGATCCCGCGATCTCCCAAAACAGGAGACGGATGCTCAACTCATTCGGCATCCTGCTTGGTCCCCTTCTACATAGTGTGTATGTTTTTAAATTTGTCTGTAAATGTATTTCAATCAATCAATAGTTCCGTCCTCTAGTCGAGGGTTGGATGCAATGGTTCTCCACTTGTCCCGATGGTGTGCTGTTCTGATAGACTGTGAATAATTCAAGCCTGTCCACTGTGAAATATTTGTAAACCATAATGTTCTTGGTCTCCCTCTCCCTCTGCTGCCATTCACCTTCCCTTCCAACAATGTACGGTATATTGAACTCTGACGAATGATGTGGCCAAAATAAATAAGTTTCTTTGTCTGTATAGTGGCAAACAAGCTTTTCTTATTTTTAATTTTTCTGAGAACTTCTTTATTGGTGATCTTCTTTGTCCATGATATTTTGAACATCCTTTGATAAGTCCACATCTCAAATGCTGCTAAACGTTTGTACATTTTCTTAGAGATTGTAAATGTATTTACCCGATGTAATTTCTATCATTTATGTACTTTATGATTTTTATGCACTGTGTATTTTATAATGGACATTCACTCCTATGTAGATCTACTAATAATCCATACTTTTACAACAGAATTATACAAACATGTGTAGCTTTAAGCCCCAAACCTATTTGGAGATTATGTGAATTACTACAACAATACCTTTTTAAAACTCCTGTTTTTGCACTTTAGATATTTTAATCTTGTCCAGAAGTAGGCCTACGTCGCCTCATTCTCTACATTAGCTGAGTGCAAGCTCGGCCATTTACTTCCCAAGGAAGTACCAATGAGTAGACAAATGTTGAATTGTTAGCACAACCGTCCCCCTCTAGCGAGAGCCAACGAAATTAGATTCTTAGAGGTGCCATTTCTTAGCCATGGCTCGCCCGACCTGGCACCTTCCAGCCACAATTTAGGTCATTCTGGGAGCAATTTTGGGTCACTTTCCCCGTGGAGGCGCTATTTAGTTCGGGGGGAATGAATATCCAGACACGGCCCGAGAGGGGCTGAGGGAGGGCCGACAGAGCAGGGCAGGGCAGACCCTGTGTAAGGACCCTCTTTCTGAATTAAAATGTACAATTCAACGGAAGTCGTTTAGCGACCCCAGTGGCGCCACCTACCACACAATCTACAAGACCACAGCCACCCTCTGGTCACCCTTCAGAACTGACTGTCTGAACGGTTTGGTGGAGAGGGGGGAGAGAGGTGGGAAGGGGAGGGGGGAGGGGAGGGGGAGGGGAGAGGGGGAAGGGGAGGAGGAAAGGGGAGGATGGAGGGGAGGAGGAAAGGGGAGGGGGGGAGGGGAGGGGAGCATGTGTCTCTTTGGGCGGGAAGGAGTAGCTTGACTGTAAACTAAACTTGCAAAGCTATTAATAGATTTCTAGACGGAGGCTTGACTCAATCTGCAACATATGTTATTTAATGCAGCTATTTATTAAGAAGAATGCGACAAAGAGAGAAAGGAGGGCGGGTGCAATATTCAATGTGTGTTCCGCTAAGAAGGCTAAAATCCTTTCATTATTTATTTTGTTTGAAGTGGGTTTTTTGTTTGTTTGTCTGATTTGTTTGTTTGTGTGTTTGTTTAATGACCCACCAGCACAAAAAGTGGACATCAGCTATTGGGGGGTCATTCAGTGGTTAGACATATCTAAATAAAGAAATTAATATATTGCAAACAAATATAATAGAACACAGAAATGTATGCCAAAGAGCATGCCACTGTCGTAAAATCGGAAGTGGTATATGATTAATAAAATCAGCAGTAAATGACTTTTCAAGTTAAAAAGGTCAAATGAATTTTTGGTAAAAAAACAGTTTCCCGCAAGAATTTAATAATGAGTTGCGGATTGAATCGGAACGACTCCATCACACCCTCATTTCCAAATACATCATTTCTATCCTGTAATACTAATAGCTGAATCGGTAGAGTGCAGGCTTCCTGTACGGAAGGTCGGGAGTTTGAATCCCGGTTGAGTCAAACCAATAACTTATAACATTGATACTTGTCGCTACCTAGCCTGGCACTTGGTATTACTAGGATAGGGCAAGGATTGGGTAACTTAGTACATGTACCAGGATAATGTGACTGACTTGGAAATCGGTTTATGGTGCATGTGGCCTGATCTTCCAGTGGGACAACACTATAAAGTTACCATGAGTGTACACTGTCAGAAGTCCATATCTCTCCTGAGATGACCTGAGATGTTTCGAGGATGTCAAACTCCAACAAGCAGCAACATCCAAGCAATAACCTAGTTCTAGCATTCTTTGACGAACATTGTATATGGAGGTATGTGTGTGGTGGTCAGGCAAGCAAGTTGAAGACTAAAGGCAAGTTGTCAATATTAGGAGTGCGCTGCGTTTGAGTTTTGCGGTTAATTTGATTTGATTGATTGATTGGTGGTTGCTTGGTTGTCGGCAGCATAGGCCATATTCACGGCGAGTGGAGGTTAATTTAATTAAAGTATTCATAATTGTGTTGTCATCGAAGCTGGTGCATTTTCATTATGCATACAGTATGCAGAACTACTGTTGTCAGGAAACACATATATTAATATAAATATATATAGTGAAATCAGCGGAATATGTTTTAAATAAAGTCACTCAAGTAGACATTGTATCCTTTTCTTGTTATATATATATAGCTTGTATACACGACGGTGTGTGCGGATGTAGGTAGAACGCGGCGTAAGTAAGTGCGTATAGCCAAGGTTCACGGAATATTCCGCTAGGGGGTCCAGCGGCGCTGCAGAGCCCGCGGATCCACGGGCTGCGGTATGAACCACTTGTAAAGTCGACGGCTGGTGGTGTGAGTGGTGTGGACAGGCTAATGAGAAAACAATACAGGTAAGGAAGGAAAGTAGATAAAGAGTGAAAGGTAGGAGAGTGAGACTCTCTCATTTATTACTTTTATAGGTTTCTAGAATCCAAGATGGTGGTGATCACCTGATCCAATCTTCCAATCCCTAACAAGCATTCTTCTAACCACCAATGAAGGTTCAATAGCCTTGTCACCAAGGCATGGTTAGGTCTGTCTCTGGGGTAGAGATCCATAAATAACTCTAGAGGGCAGGGGGTATGTGAGGCAACTGCTCCAAAGACTATCCATCTAAGAAGTTACACTCTTCCTCTATACTATTTTACTATACAATTTCTATACTTAATGAGTAATAGTTTACCAACTCCACATATCACCCATATGCCTTTGGTTTTATTTATTACCATTTACCATTATATAGACAAGTTGCAATTTATTATAGTAGAGTTCATATGTCCCATATCTCATAATATCGGAAAATTTTACACACTGCTTGCCGAGCTTGCACTGGGTGCACACGATCCGCGTTTGAGTTTAGATACGCAATATTAGCATACGCTACATTGTATGTGTTGAGGCAGTGTCATCGGTTTGACTCGACCAGGTTATAAACTCCCAACCTTCCGCGCGGGAAGCCTGCACCTTTCCGATTCAACCACTACTTCCGGTCTCACGCTATTTATCAGAGCGCGTGGCGAACATGCAAATTAGTTGCTAAGCAACAGGCACCCGCTACCCGGACACTCATTTCTCAAGGTGTTCCCAGTCCCATGCAAAGCCGCTAGATATATTGAGCATAAACTTCGTTTTTTGTTCTTGAAGATTTATATTACCTATCATGGATAAGTCTGAATAGACTTTTCACCACTAGACAGTTGGTCGATAGAAATTCTGACCCTACACTTTTTCCGACCAAAGGGATTTTTAACATCCCACACCACATAGACATGGTATGAGGTCGGTCAATTTAGAGAGGTTTTACCTTGGGACCAACTTTAAGTGGTCCATTTAGGGAGGTGGTCGGTTTAGGGACTTAGAATATGGTTACAATTGTATTGTTGGGACCCAAATAAAGCGATTGATATAGGGGAGTGGTCGATCTGTGGAGGTGGTCAGTTAGGGAGGTTTTACTGTATACCTAAAATATTGTATATTCGGATGAATAAACTGTTTTGTATTGTATAACGAGTTATGCCCATATTATTTAGGCTGCAGGGCCTTAGTATCACCTGCCAGTGTATGGCTGGTGCATGCTGTGCCACCTTGACTCACCCGGCTGGCTTGGCTCGGGCCACACGACAGCAGCCAATCAGGGCCCGGGGGCCCGGGTGAGGCGACTTCGGGCGGCACGGTCGCTATCAGGTATCCTTTCGGCCGCAAACAACACAAACAAAAAATGTTAGTGCTGTGAATAGTCTCGGAAGAAAGATTAACCCTACTGCTCCCAGCTACTCCAAACTACCATTCCCTCACACTCTCGGTTATGTTTAACCCCACCCTCAGGTTATGTAATACCCCAGTCACAAAAGAGCCAGCATTCGCCGCCAACCTCCTTACGGCCAAAAGGACGCCAACCTCCCAGCGTCCCACTCGATACATTGATTCAAATATGTGGTCGGCGCCAGGGCAGCGCCAGGGCGGCGCTGGGTCAGTGCCAGGGCAGCGCTGGGTCAGCCGGGGGGAAAGGGCGGCGCCGACCACACGGTGAGTGCGGCATCGCATGTGTTGGTGCCACCAGGTCGGCGCCAGATCAGTGCCAGATCGGCACCAGATCAGCGCCAGGTCGCTGGCAACTCGCCAACCAAGAGGTCGGTGCGAGGTCGGCACCAGGTCGGCGCCAGGGGGCCAACCAGTTTTGAATGACACCACCGGAACAGGACGCAAGGACGTTGCAGATGCAGCAGCTGCAACCTCCTTGGGTCCAAAATTTCCGAAATGGACGCCTGGAGATTGGTATCCTCACGGCACCAGCACTTAAGGAGGGTGTAAGGAGGGCGCAATGAGGATGTTTTGACGTCGTGAAATGATCGTAAGTGAACACAGGCCTCGTGTGACTGGGGTATAATTAAACCAACGCAAGACAAGTACAGTATAAAGTGACATTTATTCTTACTATTTCGTTGTTACATTTAAGCCATGAGATGTTTGATTTATTAAGATTTCGAGGATTTCAGGCACGTAGCCAAAAAATATATCTCAAGTGCCTGGAAGCTGAGACTGGATGTTGTATGTTGAACAGCAGCAGAGGTCCAGTGACCAATTGTCTTACGTCCTGCCTCGCTGACCCTTGGAGGCAGAACTATGTAGAGTTGAACGCATGGTGTGTAGCGTTATAGCACTGGGTGCTAAGTGGCCCGCCACAGACAGGGCTAGGCTTATGATGGAACAACACCAGGTGACGTGAGGCCCGCCACGGACGGTCAATGTCATGATTGAAATCCATCCGCGAACATGTGAGTGGTAGCCACATGAGTCAAGAAGACCGGCCGTCATGCCAAGGTGGTGTCCCGGACATGTACTAGCCCCCACGCAGGTGCTGCGCAGAAGGCAACCAGGATTGCTGGATTGCGATGTCTCTTGGAGACGGTGAGTTGATTGGTGTCTTGGATGACGACACGGACATTGATGCCCAGGAGTGTTAGCTTCAGATCCTCGCGCGACTAAGTGACCAGGAAGGCCACCAGATGTCGTGAACAGATTGCTCTGCAGTACCTTATTGTCCATGTACAGCCGGGAGGCCAGCCGCTATGGGGTGTCCGAGGCACTGGCGTAGTATTGGATAACCTGGGAAGAGAGGCAAAAAGTAAGCAGTCGAGTCCCAGGTTATAATGTGTGGTTGTGGGTGACGGTGGTTTGTGGTTGGGCCCATACCCCTTGCAATGTATGGAAGCCACCCGACCTTCGGCGAGGTCCTCCGGTGGTGGATGATGCGTGCTTTGAGTTAAACTCCTCGATGATATGTTGGAGTTAAGATAGTATTGTCACTGTGAATGAGGCTACAGTGCGTGCCCACTGGAGACTGCACCTCAGATGGCCCGAGTATGGCGCCAAGGGAGAGTGAGCCTATTGTCGAAAGTCATAACGTACCCTTGTCTTAGAGAATTATTTGTGGCTATGACTACTCGCCCGTTGGCAACTGAGTAGTACCAGCCAAGCACGATGATGACATGTTGGAGTCAAGATGTTATTGTCACTACGAATGAGAGTACAATGCGTGCCCACGGAGACTGCACCTCAGATGGCCCGAGCGTGGCACCATCCGTTGCAACAGCGCCAAACTGTCTGGCGAATCATGAAGAGATATGAGCCTATGTCGACGCATCATAACGTATCCTTGTAGGGATGACACTATTTATGGCTATGTCTACTTGTCCGTTTGTTGACTGAGTAGAGCCAGCCGAGCACAGCTCTTTGATATGTGAGCCTTATGAAAGTCTATATGAGTGGTGTTGATCATAGCTGCCACTCGTCTGATTAACGAGAATATGACAACCCAAGCACGAGCTATGGTATGTGTGTAATGTCGATATCAGCCTAATGTTTACTGGCTACAACTATATATGTTGGTGAGAGTCAATAGTTGCCGTGGAAGCGCCATAGTTATAAGGACCTCATTGCCTAATTTTTCGCATGGTGATATTATGGTTGTAATCGGCGATGTGAAGCCTGTGTGGCAATGGCCATAATGTACCCTTGTATGATTGACATTTGTTTTTTGTGGGTATGGCTACTGGTGTCAAAGTGACTGAGTAGGACCATAAGGCAGTGTCAATCATGCGGGCAGTGAACAATCGTCCTTATGGGTGTAATGGCAATTTATGATGTCATAGACGGATGAAGAATGCTTCGCGGCTTCATGTCATTAATCAAATCCTATGCACTGCCCGACCTCAAGGTCGTGGTGATATCAGCAGTCCATGAGACTTTGCGTCTAGACAATGTCTAGACGGTCGCTATCACAGCCGCCAGACAAGCACTCTGCGTACTGATAACTTTTGTCTGGCGAGTACAAAATCTGGGTCACCGTCTGGTTCATGGTGCCTATGTACAGGTCAGTGTAATTAGCAGGCCGGTGGGTGAAAAAGGTGTCTGGCATATGTATGGTGCAATAGTTTCGTGATAGATTAGGACGGTATCATGGCCGCCTCACCCGGCATAGCAAGGTAGCCAAGCCACGTTAACCCAAAGTCTGTAGCAGTAACTAAGGTGGAGAGTCGAAGCAACTGGCCATCCCTGTCATGAAGATTGGGACGGTATCATGGCCGCCTCACCCGGCATGGCAAGGTAGCCAAGCCATGTTAATCCAACATCTGTAGCATCGAAGTTATATCCGCCAGAGTCTATATGGTTGTAAAAGAGATATGAGCCTATGTCGAGCATCATAACGCACCCTGGAGGGTGACATTAACCTGGGCTATGGCCACTTGTCATCTGGTGACTAAGTAGGACCAACCAGGCACGAGCTCTTGGTGTGCGGCCTTAATATGAGTGGAGCTGCGGTTGTAAAAGGAGTGCCATGGTGATAAGGCTTATGGCCTATTAAGTATGTGAACATCGTCCGTATAGATGTAATAACAATGTGTCACTTGTTGTCAGTATGGTTGTAAAGGAGATACGAAGCTATGTAAAACATCATAACGTACCTTGTAGGGTTGATAGTATGGGTGTTATGTTAGAGTTAAGAGATGGTATTGTTATTGTGCATGAGGCTAAGGCGCGTGCATGGCGGGAGACTGCATCTCATATGGCCCGAGCATGGCGCCAATGGAGAGTAAGTGCTTAGTGTGGTGCACCTTGGTTGTAAGAGGAGCACCATGGTGATAAGGCTTCGTGGCCTATTTTAGCTTTATGATGGTAAGCACGATGATAGTCCAGAACATCCTCGTGGCCTACGTCGAAGCAAATGGCCATCCCTGTCATGATAGATTAGGATGGTATCATGGCCGCCTCACCTGGCATGGCAAGGCAACAAAGCCACGTTAATCCAACGTCTGTAGCATCGAAGTTGTATCCGCAACAGTATTTGTCGAACCCGATGGTATGCGGATGGTAGGTGAAGTCACCTTTGCTGAGATATATGAACATCGTCCATATAGGTGTAACAGCACTGTGAAATCCTGCCATCCCAGTCGTGATGCCTCGAGCATGCTGTCATGGCCGCCTCCACATGGCGTGACGTCAGCAGTCCTCTCCCGCAGCATAGTATGCCTCGCGCCTGGCATTTTTTTAAGGTGACGATCCGAGGATTGATCCTGTGATTGATATGGGCATCCGTTTTGCAAGGTAGCCAGTCCACGGTTAATCCGACGTCCATAGCCTCGGTTTCCATATCCGCGCACTAATGTCATTGTCGTCTGTGTGGAGCTCGCGCCGACCCTTGGTTCGAACGAACGAGCATTTTTTTTTTGGTTAGATTAATCGGGTAGCCACTGACTTCGTCCTACCTTCCGTTTAGGAGTTAGAGGTTGTTGTTACTGATTCTTTTCTCTCGATCTTTGAACCTTGTGTTCCTAGCAACCGGCATGTTGTTGAATCTCAAATCCAAAGGAGAGAACACGTCCTGCCGATCGAAAGGCTCTGGTTGAAGTGTCTATAGAGAAAATGCGTCACATCTCGCTATGCAAATTTACAGAAGATGGCGCCACAGTCAGAGCATTTATTATTAAGCAGGACACTATAGATGGCGCCACCAGTCGCCTCGATGTTTAGTATGTACTTTTTCTTGCGGGTTAAATTACCAATGTTGAAATCATCATCCACAATGCTGCCAACACAGCTGAGCCCTGGTAGGTGCTGCCAACAAAATGTGTAATGCTCTTCCCTCTTATTGGCTAACCCTTCCCCCTCCCATCTGCATGCACTGTAACAGCCGTGGGTGTAGGTGGCGCCTCCTATCGGGTTAATTTAACCCTTGTGTCACACATCTAGATATAGTTGCTTTAACCCTTTCCCTCACTATTCCATAAGCACACATCTTAGTTAATCTCATCCATGAGTTCAGGCACAAAACCACGTAAACACCAATCCAAAAATGTTGTTTAAATACAAGATTTTTACCTGAAAATAATTGTAAATCTCACTAATTCCACTTTCTGTATGATCACAGGTTTATGGAGCAATGAACAAAAGAGTAGGAATATAAAAAGAATAAGGTTTTGAGGGTTTGATTCCAATGTTTATCTCCATTTTTGGATTGGCGTTTATGTGGTTTTGCGCCTGAACTCTTCATGTGACTCTGTTGAATAACGGGAAATTGTAATGTGGTGTATAAAGCATTTTTATCAGTATTATTAGGAATGGCGCCCGCTCTATTATCTGTGCGGTGGGAGGTGGGGATTCGAACCCTCCACCTTCTGGTGGGAAAGCAAACCAGAGGTGAAGCGACCTGGCGACCGCGTCGGTCTGCTTTCGTGTTGGGAGCTGCTCACACGCCCAGCCGCCACAGTGCTCAACGGCTATCGGCCAGTTGGCGCCATGGTTCAACGCAATAATTCCGAATCTATACCCAGAACACTATTTCTTACTATTACACAACATGTCACTGTCAGTGGAAAATATGACACTTCCCTGTTAGCCCTCTAAGACGATTGTCTATGTCATATTTTTAAAAAGCTTCTGAGTGAGTGGCATGTCCTGACCCATGCAGCTGGTACCCGCCCCCACCTCATCTGGAGGGGGGGGGGACCACTACAGAGATTATTATAGGAGATAAGGGGTTTATCGCTATCAAAAACTTTGGAGCGAATTGCGTGAGAAAGCAAGAACATGGGGGTGGGGCGGTGGAGTGAAGCATGTCGGTACCCCCCCCCCTTCCAGGAAAGGGGTGGGGCGGGGGTAGGAGCAGGAACTACAGAGATTATTACACGCGATAACAGTCTTATCACTATCCATACAGTTGAACCTCTCTAAATCGACCGACTATGGGACCGACATTAAATGGTCCATTTAGGGAGGTGGTCGGTTTAGGAAGTTTTTCATTTCGTTACAATGGTATTATATGGGTGATTGTTTGGGACCCAAATAAAGCGATCGATATAGGGGAGTGGTCGATCTGTGGAGGTGGTCGGTTAGAGGTTTTACTGTATATATCACGTAAAACCTATCTAACTGAATTCAGCGGTACAGTGAGAGAATGCTGAGGCGTGGGCGGTAGGTGGCGCCACAGGTCAGGTCATGAGGAATGAGTAGATGAGCTGATGAGTAGGTGACCAGCCGGTGACTTAGAGGCTGGGGGGAATAGATGGATCTTCCGGCTTATTATACTCGTATAAAGGCTTATACAGCATATATATATACATATGTGCACATTTAATTAGAACGTTGATCTTCAATTGCTTCAATTTGTAGGTTTTTGAGAAGTGTTGATAATTATAAAAGATCATCAAGGGTTTAGGTCTGAACAATATTTAAAATCGATGTAGACCGGCGCGAACTAAATGTCGTCTGCCCGCCAGTATAACATTCGATTACCCTGTAGTCCCATATTTATGTTTACGAGAAAGCAATCAACCTAATGAGCGATGCCAGATGATGTAGTGCATTTGATTGAGAGCAGACAACATTTGATACGAGCAGGGGACCATAACAAACATAAAGGGGAATGGCGTAAATGTTGGGGATAAGTGATTCCACCTCATTATTAGAGAGCATCTCAGGGCCGATAAGTATCATCCTGTTGTAGGATAACAGGGGGAGGGGGTGTAGAGACAGGGCTTCAGAAAGGGTGTTTTATTATGGTACTGACAGCTGAGGATGCAATGTCGTCTGCTACGATTAATTGGCGCGTGACGTCATTTAACTTAGGGCCCCATACAATAACCGTCTATTAAAGTTGCATAGTCCGATGGTTTTAGGCTTCTGTCATTTTCTGAGATAAATATACTGATTATAATCTACCTTAATTTAATTTGGAGTAACTTTCATTTTAAATTACTAACTTTGGAGATATTTGAAGTGCAAACATGCAAAGTTAATTTTGGCAAGCACGCCAAAACTCTGACAGCATAGGCTTCAGCAATAAATGATTATATTAAATTGACTCATCATTTCCTTCTATGTTGCAATGGAATGCTTAATAAGTCAATTAGTATCTAAGTTAGATATGTAGGATCAAATCTAGATAATTGTTTTGGTTTTGAAAAGTTGATGCTGTTATCGGACTATGCAATTTTAAAAGAGAGTAGGGGAAAATTGGAACCGAACATAATTTAAGTGTTATGTCACTTGTTATGCGAGTATTATTTGAGAGGAAGATATTGTTGCCTGTACCTCTTTTGATTATCCACAGATTCTACTCACCATATTCGTAACACTACCCACTGTATGTCAATCCCGAGCGGCCTGGTCAACAGCCATCATGCTACTAAGAAGCATAACTTGCTTGATGCATCGGTGAGGGTGGTGTTAGGTGATTGTTAAAGTTGCATAGTCCGATGGTTTTAAATTTCTGTATTTTTTCTGAGGTAAATATATTAGATCGATCACTAGTATCTACTTCGATCACTAGTATCTACCTTACTAAATAAAGAAATACTTGAACGGACGGGGCTGCCCTCTATGGAAGATCTTCTGATCAAAAAGAATCTCCGGTGGACTGGACACCTCATGAGGATGTCATCAGATAGGCTACCAAAGCAGATCCTCTATTCTCAACTGTCTTCTGGTTACAGAAAGAGAGGGTGCCCTCATCTCCAGTTCAAGGATACCATCAAGAGAAACCTGAAGCTGAGAGACATTAAGACCAACTCATGGACGCAGCTCTCACAGCAGAGAGCTAAATGGAGAGCAGCAGTCAAGTAATGAAAGCAGTCTTTGTCGCATCGTGACCGACAGCATGATGATGATGATCTACTTTACATTAGTTCAAAGTTACTTGTATTTTAAATGGTAAACATTTGAGATATTTTTAGTGCAAACATGGACAATTAGTTTTGGCAGGCTTGCCAAAACTTTTACACCATAGACTTCTGCAGTAACAGGTTCTGTTAAATTGACTCAATATTGCCTTCTATGCAGAAACAAATGTTTAATAAGTGCTTCAGTATCTAAGTTAGATATGTCAAATCAAATTTAGATAATTGGTTTGGTTTTACATCGGACTATGCAGATTTAACTAAAAAAGATTCTTTGTTTGTTTGTTTTATTTAACGACGCCTATAGAGCACATTGTTTTTTATCATCACCTATTTATTGGATGTCAAACATATGGTCATTCTGACATATATTTCTTTACAGGAAACCTGCTGCCGTCACATAGACTACTCTTTCTGATAAGCAGCAAGGGGTCTTTTATGTGCACTTTCCCACAGACAGGACAGCACATACCACAGCCTTTGAATAACCAGTTGTGGACCACTGGTTGAAACGGAAAATAGCCCAAACTGCAAATGTGTCCACTGAGCAGGATCGATCGGATGACCCACACCTTCACAGGTGTACACTCTATCACCTGAGCTACGTCCCGCTCCCCCTGGTTCACTACAGTTGTCGAATGGAGTGCATTAGTTTAATTAATCATGAAAATTGAGTAGGATGGATGTGTGGAGTATTAAAGCCGCATAGTCCGATGAAAACACTTATTCAGATTTGATGCTCCATAACTGAGATACCGGGGAATTTATTGAAGGTGCACAATCCGATGATTTTGAGTTTCTGTCATTTTATGAGATAAATACATTAGATTGATCGCTATAAAAGTATAATCTATTTTAGTTTATTACGAATAACTTTTATTTTTCAAATGGTTATATTTGGAGACATTTTGAAGTAAAGACATCAATATATTTTGGGAAGCACATCAAAATCATGACACCATTGTCTCGAGCAGCACCATTTTTCTTGAAGGTTTCTACTGCCTATCATGGATAAGTCTGAATAGACTTGTTTTCACCATTAGATAGTTTGTCGATAGAAAGCCCGAGCCTACACTTTTACCGGCCCAAGGGATTTTTAACCTCCCACACCACATAGACATGGTATGAGAGCAACTGGCCTTTGATGACAATGTAAGTTATACACAGTAGTGGAAATCCAAATTGGCAGAGGTGGGGGGCACAGGGAATTGAACCACTGACCTTCAGATAAGGCATCCGACCTAGAAAAAAGTCAGACACTCTAACCACTCCGCCACAGAGAACACCACATGTTCTGTTCAATTTGTTGAGCATCCCTTCTATGTATGAACAAATGCTTAATATGAGCACCAAATCTAAGTTTGATTGATTGATTGATTGGTGGTTGCTTTATGCCGTGTCGGCAGCATAGGCCATATTCACGGCGAGAAATGTTTGTTTTTGGTTCAAACCATCGCTTTTACATGTAAAAGCAGACAATCAATTATGTGCCAATAGACACTAATTAAATTAGAAAGCTCACAATCATATATCTGTGGTCAAGGGAAACAAATTCCCATAGAAAAAGAAAAGTTTCATTAATAATTAATAGAATCCATTTAGTAAACTATATAAGGTGGTACAGTCCAGCTGCCCTCAAAAAGGCTAAAATGTTTTCCTGTTTTACCTTAGTAAAAAGGTCATGCATACTGCCTGCAGTGTAGAACCGTTGGCGCAGGGCCAAAAAATCAACGCAACTTAGTAAAATGTGTTTGAGTGTCAGTGGGGACTGACACCCAATACATTCAGGGGGAGGTTCCCCCTTGAGCAGAAAAGCATGTGTAAGCCACGAGTGGCCAACACGGCAGCGACTAAGGACCACTTGGTCCCGCCGACCTCCCGCATGAGTCTGTGGTGGCTTTCCCACAGATGGTTCAATTTCTTTAAGTTTATTGATGTTTTCATCCCACTCATGTTGCCATTTGGATTTTATGTGGGTGGCTATTAGTGGTTTCAGATCAGAGTGAGGGATCAGACACGGTTCAAGATCACAGTTCAGGGCCTTCTTCGCAGCCCGATATCCCACACAGTCACATCAGGCTAAGTTTGATGTGTAGAATCAAATCTAGGTAACTTTTTAGTTTTTGAAAATTTGAAGATTTCATCAAACTATGCAGCTTTAATTAAACATTTGTTGTGTTATATGAGAGTATACTAATTCAAATCAATTTAACAGGGTATGTTAGTTGTTACTGCCTATTGTGTGAGATCTTTGATGTACGCGCCAATATTAATTTTGCATGTCTGCACTTCAAATATCTCAACAGCTAGTCATTCATTTCAAACTAAATTAAGATTATAATGATTATCACGATCAACCTAATATATTCATCTAATACATGACAAAAACTGAAAACCATCAGAGTTTGCAGCTTTAATAGTGCAGTGTTGTTTGTTTGTTGTTTTACATCCTAGCAACATCTAAGGTCATATCAGGATGGGTACCAACTTGTGACAGTGCGCACTCATGGCGACTTTATAGTGCTGCCCCACCGGGAGACCAGGCTGTCAGCACCATGACCTGATATCCCACTCAGTCACATTATCCTGACACTGAGCCAACCAGTCCTTGTCCTATCCTAATAATGCCAAGCGCCAAGCTAGAAAGGGACAAGTATCAATGGCATAAGTCATTGGTTTGACTAGACCAGGGTTCGAACCCACAAACTGTTGGGTTCGGATCTCCCGATCTTCCAAAACAGGAGACGGAGGCTCAACTCATTCGGCCACCCGTCTGGTGTGCAGGGTTGTGGTTAGCTCCTCTAATCAATGGCAGATAAAGTGCCCCTTGGGACCCTAGGCTGAGCTTTAGAACACTCAATTAAACCTTTTTTTGTTTTGGTATACTCTCAGGCACCCTTCCCTTCTGGGTGCCTAAGTCCTAGGCTTAAGCCTACTCAGCCTGATGGTTAATCTGCCACTGCCTGTACTTGTATAATTGCTTGAGATTATGGTAAGCTGCAGTTGTCATGTGGATTGCATTAATTTATTGAATGATGGTCAGTATAATATATATCCTCCGGTGCGACTGACACTTATTGACATCCATTGGAGGAGAGGTGGCGCCACCTGTCTAGTGCGGAGTCTTACTGAGTATAACAATGGTAATAACGATAATATATAGACAGGATAATTTATTATCATTATATAAAAAGGCGGTGCGGCTTCTCCATTATTGTTATTCGGATTATTACTGTGCAGTAATACACCTGCTATTTAATTGTGATTAATATGTATATCGACCTATCACTGCCAGACTTGATCGATCCCGTGCTGCGCTACTGCAGCGCCGCCACGTGTTGGTGCCCTGCAAACCTCCACTCGGCCATTTCGCACCCAGCTTTCAAATTTGTAACCAGCTAGGCATTATGCTAGCCAAGATCTCGCATTAAAGTGATCAACTCATACTCATGTTGTGTCTTGTCTGGTTTGAGAGTAGCCTAACTTTATATAATTAATATATATAATGGAAACAATTCCCTTTGTATACTCGCATTATATGTTATACATCATATATATATATATGTGATGCATAGTGTATTATGCAAGTATAAAGGCGTGGAAGGGAACTACTTCATTTTTATTATTATGTTATTCTATACCGTTGCTTCTATGTCCATCTTCCTGTACCTGCCTGGTGCGACTTGTGGTGCCGCCACCGGCTGTTCCTGTACCTAGCGGACGCGGAAACCTCACTGATATGACCTTAGATGTTGCTAGGACGTAAAGCAACAAACAAACAAGCTAATAGGGATAATAATATTAATGATAATAAGAAGTAGACTAATTGGCATGGGCAGTAGCTCCTGAATGACTTAAGTAAGACATCGAATTCCATTTTGGCAGGCAATGTTGTGCATTTGCAAAAAGCCCCCAAAAGCCACAAGCACAACATCATCAACTCTAGCAGTTCAAGAATGCCCGCTGCAATAACATGAATTATAAATCATACTGAAGGCAGTCAGTTGCCTTTAGACTTTTTAGAGGGACTAAATGGCGACATACTTTCTTTCACTGCCGACGGGAATCTGAGAAATGACTGAATGGCTTTACGTCCTAGCAACATCTAAGGTCATATCAGGACGGGTACCGAGTTGTGACAGTGCACACTCATGGCCACTTTCTCGTGCTGCTCCACTGGGAGACCAGGCGGCCAGCACCATAATCCAATATCCCACTAAATACTGATAGTGTGCTAAGCAGTCGTTGCCCTATCCTATTAATGCCGAGTGTCAGGCTAGGCAGTGACAAGTATCAATTTTATAAGTCATTGGTTTGACCCTGCTGGGATTGGATGGAATTCCCGATCTTCCGCACGTGAAGTCTGCGCTCTACGGATTAGGCTACTGCATCCGGTTTACTACTATTACAACTACTCTGGCCGGCTATTACTACTATTCCTAATACCGGTACCAGTACACTTACTATTATATCTTGTTTGTTGTTTTTAGTACATTAGTTTTAATCCGGTAACCAGCGTCATTCAATCAAAACGCAAAGCGCATGTACATCAAGGTAATGGAATTCCAGCTTTAGTCTCCCTGAGGCAGCGTTCCATAGCGACTTTGCACAGGAGTACGGCTTCCGAGGACGGCGAGCACTCCGCCCACCACGCCCAGCACGCCCAGCACGCCGTGTAACCAGGACTATAACCCGATTGGCTACTTAAAGGCCTGCTGACGTCACGTCCGGCCTGATCCCGCACTCACGAGTTTAGCCGCGGAGCAGCTCTCGGACAATTGTGTTAAGGTTATCAAATTGTGAGGCAGAAGGTGAGGATGCTGAAAGCCTGAAGCGCCTGAACTACTGAAGCCACCTCGTTACCAGGCTTGCGCGATGATCATCGCAAAAATAAAATATTTGTTAAAAATCAGCAAAGTAGCACACGTGAAAACCTCTCTGAAATAATTAGGATTACATATATATATATATATATATTCTTTTTGTTATTGAAGATTTATACTGCATATCATGGATAAGTCTGAATAGTCTCGTTTGCAACATTAGTCCAATAGAAAGCCAGAGTCTACACTTTTACTGATGCAAGGGATTTTTAGCCTCCCACACCACATAGACATGGTATGAGACCAACTGACCCTTAATGATGCTGTAAGTTATACACCACGGAGGAAATCCAAATTGGCAGAGGTGATGGCATGGGGAATCGAACAACCGACCTTCAGATTAGGAGTTTGGCCTAGATAAAAGTCAGATACAATAACCACTCCACCACAGAGAACAATATATATATATATATATATATATATATATATAATGTATGTGCTCTATAATATGATTATGTGAATATAACCATGGACACTTCCCACACAGTTCTATCCATGTTAAACAGCAATACAATCTGATAACTACTAATGCAATAGTAACACTTCTTCTTGTAATTGATCATTGATTAAATCCTGATAGCGGTAACAGGTGTGCAACTTTTATCTAATTATAACTAGAATTTCTGTAAGCTGTTTCACAAACAATTTCTTCATTAATTTGCATGGAATTTGACAATCTGCTTATTACTACCGTCCTGATATGACCTCAGATGTTGCAAGGACGTAAAACAACAACAAACAAACAAGCTTATAATTAAGGAGACCTATTAATTGATTAAGTCGAGTGATGTCAATTCGACAGTTCCGAGATTCCGATGTTCGAACTGTTTGTTTGAGTTTTACGTCCTAGCAACATCAAAGGTCATATCAGGATGGGTACCAACTTATGATAGTGCTGCCCTACTGGGAGACCAGCCCACTGGTACCATGACCCAATTTCCCACTCAGTAACATTATGCCTTTGAGTGTTTTGATAGATGCGACCCTCGATTGGAAAAGGGAACTATTTGTTTGTTTGTTGTTGTTTTTATGTCCCAGCAACATCTAAGGTCATATCGTCAGGATGGGTACTGACTTGTGACAGTGCGAACTCATGGCATCTTTATAGTGCTGCCCCGCTGGGAGACCAGATGGCCAGCACCATGACCTAATATCCCACACAGTCACATTATCCTGACACTGAGCCAACCAGTCCTTGTCCTATCCTAATAATGCCGAGCGCCTGGCTACAAAGCGACAAGTATCAATTTTTAAATCATTGGTTTGACTCGACTATGATTCGAACCCACAAAGGGAACTCTTTGTAGTGATTCCACTGATATGATTTAAATCTCTGGCGCACACTATTTGAACTAGCCAACCACCATCGTCAGGAATCGGTATTTAATGGAGATATTAAAAATATATATAATCCTGAAAGTGGAATGGCCGTACAGTTATAATCGATAGCAAATGTTTGGCCACAAGCACACACCACCAACTCCATTATAATAACCTGCAGTGGGAGTAGTTTAATATTCAGATACAATCAGAATGTTATTTGTGTAGGCCTATAGCACAAATTAAAGTGTTTGAAATATGTTTGACATTTATTATACTTCTGTCAATTTTTAAATTGGACCATGTCAGTTGGGGAAAGAATGGGTTAGTTGGTTGGTTGTTGGAGTTTTACGTCCTGGCAACATCTAAGGTCATATCAGGACAGGAACCAACTTGTGACCTGTGCACACTCATGATGACTTCATAGTGCTGCTGCACTGGGAGATCAGGATGCCAGCACCATGACATTATCCTGATCCTGAACCAACCAGTCATTGCCCTATCCTAATCATGTTGAGCGACTGGCTAGGCAGTGACACAATTAGTATCAATATTTAAGTCATTGGTTTGACACGACCAGGATATGAACCTATGGGTTCGAATGCCACGATCTACCAAAACGGGAGACGGACGCTCAATTCATTCGGCGTCTCGTCTGGTCAAAGAGCTTGTGAAGTCGACCTTGTACCATCGATTAATTGTCATAGATGACAGCACCATGCAAAAGTCACAATGGTAACAATGGACTGAACCCACCCACACTCATCTCATCTCTATTCGAAAATGAGGTTAGTCACCCGGCTCTGATCCTAGCAAATGCCTAACAATGCCATTGTTTACTGTTTTGTGCCTGGATGCAAAAGTGGATCAGGGAGAGAAAGTATTATTCCAAAAAGCGTACATGTATTTACGAACAAGGATAACCGACAAAGAAAGATTCCTCACATGGATGGTAAAAATTAGCACAATTAGCCTACGGAGCTCTCCGTTCTGACTGAGAAACTTTGGCCGGTATTATTCCAATAAGCTTACATGTTCAGTAAAACCTCTCTAAATCGACCGACCATGGGACCGACTTTAAATGGTCCATTTAGGGAGGTGGTCGGTTTAGAGAGGTTTAAAAGAAATCATTACGATGGTATTGTATGGGCGATCGCTTGGGACCCAAATAAAGCAATCGATATAGGAAAGTGGTCGATATATGGAGTCAAACCTCTCTAAATCGACCGACCATGGGACCGACATTAAATGGTCCATTTAGGGAGGTGGTCGGTTTAGAGAGTTTAAAAAAATTCATTACGATGGTATTGTATGGGCGGGTGATCGCTTGGGACCCAAATAAAACGATCGATATAGGAAAGTGGTCGATATATGGAGGTGGTCGGTTAGAGAGGTTTTACTGTATTTCAGAATAAGGATACCAACAATAAAAGATTCCTCAACTAGATGGTAACAAATTAGCGCAATTACAGAGCTGTATCAGAAACTTTGGAACAGTGGTGATCGTCTCTGAACCTCCAGTGGCTCATTAGTCATTTAGTGTAATCGCAGATCTCTCAGCAATGACCCGACTAGACGGGATGGCCGAATGAGTTGAGCGTCCGTCTCCTGTTTTGGGAGGGTGTAAAATATTCCGATATTCGGCAAGGGGGGAATGCAAATGTTCTATTACTGATCGGTGTACAAGACCAGGTACATATATATATATATATTTATATATATATAAATATATAAATATATAAATATATATATGGGTTGGTGCTGCTGGGTCAAAAGGTCAAGGTTAGTGGTGGCCAGACCACTGGTATCCATGGAGACCAGGAATGCTGGATCCCTATTGGTAGGGCCAAGAATGCTCAATTCCCATTGGGGGAAGGAGGTGGGGTGATACTCTACAATGAACCCATGTAACTATATAAGCAATAGACCCGAGGGCTGGACTCTCTCTTCTCTCCTATTATTCTTTGCTTTCTTTCTTTCTCTTTGTCTGTATTGTTTTCCTCATAGCCTACGTACACAGCCACAGATCCGAGCATTAAATTCTACAAACTGGTGACCACGATGAGTTTTGTTTGTTATTGTTTTACATCCTAGCAACATCTAGGTCATATCAGGACGGGTACTGACTTGTGACAGTGCACACTCATGGTGACTTTATAGTGCTGTCCCACTGGGAAACCAGGCCGCCAGCACCATGACCTGATATCCCACTCAGTCACATTATCCTGACACTGAGGCAACCAGTCCTTGCCCTGTCCTAATAATGCCGAGCGCCTGGCTAGGAAGCAACAAGTATCAATTTTTAAGTCATTGGTTTGACTCGACCAGGGTTCGAACCCACGACCCCACGATCTGCCAGCACGGGAGACGGGCGCTCTAACTCAATCGGCCATCCCGTCTGGTCACCACGATGATCATTAGATTCTACAAGGGGATCCGAACTCATGGGATCGTGTGTTCGAACCCTGGTCGAGTCAAACCAATGACTAAAAAATGTATCCCTGTCGCTTCCTAGCCAGGGGCGCGGCATTATTAGGACAGGGCAAGGACTGGTGTGCTCAGTGTCTGGATAATGTGACTGAGTGGGATATCAGATCAAGGTGCTGGTGGCATGATCTCCCAGTGGGGCAGCACTATAAAGTCGCCATAAGTGCGCACTGTCACAAGTCGGTATGACCTTAGATGTGGCTAGGACGTAAAACAATAACAAACAAACATAATTCAGCTCTGACCTTGATTGCATTCGAAATGGAGGTTATTTGTACTGGACGTTGTGAATCCGTAGGTTGGAAATCGGTCAAGCTATATGTAGATGATGTAATATGTGTGTGTGGCAGCGTATTGGCTATGAGCTATAAATAGACACTGCAGAAGACAGTGTCGGCTGAGAATTAACCAGGCCTATGTGCACTTTCAGAAAAAGATGATATGCATACATAAAACCCATCTCGGGGTTGATAAGTTTGATGTCCCCAACCCACAGATCAATGCATAAGCTCCCCAAGACAAAATACTCTTACTTACCTACTTACGCCTACCGCCCAACTTTGGGCATAGGCCGCAAACAAGGGCTTTCTTGTTCGGGAATCTGTAATGTTGTTCTTTTTTCCGGGGTGGGGTTGTTGGCCCCATCCATGCCCAACCCCCAACCTGGAGGACCAGTTGCTGCTCTTACTCTGTCCTCTACCATGAGACCTGCCCAGCTTGGTTAAACCTGACAGGGGGCTAGCCCCCGCCGGTATAGCTCTCATGGTCCCGGAGGCACACAAGCCTCCCTACCATGACAAGGTAGCAAAACATTGGGGAAGCTAAGACACCCACTTACTCTATATATTGAGGTGTGGGTTGGAGAAATTAAGCTGATCACCTGTGATCTGGGTTTTATGTACAAATGAAGAGTTCTGGCGCAAAACGACATAAACGCCAATCTAAAAATTGAGTTTATATAAAAGATGCTTACCTGAAAATAAGTTTAAGGCTCACTGATTCCACTTTTTCTACGATCATATGGTTATGGAGCAATAAGCAAAAAAGTAGGAATATAAAAATATTAACTTTTTAAAGGTTTGATTTCAATGTTTCTCTCCCTTTGTGGATTGGTGTTTACGTGGTTTAGCGTCTTCAAATATTCTTCAAATAATCTTCTGAAAGTGAACAAAGGCTTGGTTACTTTTCAACAGACAATATTATTAGGACAAAGCAATAATCCGCGGGCGCAAAGATTTCTGCACCACATTGTGACAATCCTATAAAGCAAGCTCAGGCTGCAGGCGGTTCCTCTCATCTCCTTAAGGCCCTGTCACATTATGGCGTATGGCGGGAGCGTATTGAAAACCTATGGAAGTCCTGCGCGTGCTGGCCTATCATGACCTTTGGTGACCTCTCGGGTGGATTTGAGCGTATGTGGAACCTATGAGGAGCGTACGAGGAGTGTATGAGGAGCGTATGGGAGCGTACTGTGACATTTTTTTACGGTTTTGATTGGCATGTGGAGCGTATGAGGAGCGTATGAGGAGCATATGAGGAGCGTATCATTATTTTAGGAGCATATATACTGAGACCATAGGTCGGGCATACACCGCCATACGCTACTCATACGCTTTGCATACGCTACGAATACGCTCCCATACGCAACTCGTAGGTTCTGCGTACGCTGCATATGCCCGAGATACGCCAGAGATACGCCCGTGATGCAAGTTGAGCATATGAGTAGCATACGCTGGCATACTCCTAGCATATGCCGGCGTACCCCCAGCATATGAGGAGCATATGCCGGCGTATGAGTAGCGTATGAACCATACGCCCCCGTAGGTCGAGATTTTTTTAGCATGCACAAACAAATTTGGACGGACGGACGGGAGAAAGCATATGGCAGCGTACAGCGGCATAGGCTGGCATAAGCCGGCACATGACAGCGTATGCGGAGTGTATGCGTAGCGTATGCATAGCATATGGTGGCGTATGACGGCGTATGCCAACATATTTGACGTAACGCGCCTACGCCGCCGTACGCTCCGCAAAAAAACCTAATGTGACAGCCCCTTGAATGATGGGGCCGCGCGGATAAGATGCGCACCCTGGTGGCAGCGGTAGTTAGGCCTACACTGCATCCCGAGCGCCCTCGGGCGGATAGAGAGACCTTGGGTGAGACTGTTAAGCTAAGATTCCTTACACGCGGCATGCGGCATGCGGTATGCGAATGCGAATGTGGCAAAAAATTGAAACGCCTTGAAGTCAATGGGCTACATCCCTTACACGCAGTATGCGAATGCGAATGCGGCAACTCGATCGGTCCCTATAGCGATCGGTGCGGCATGCGGTATGCGAATAGAAACCTCAGTCGGATGTGTCCATTAGTTTTAGACGAGGAGAGGCGACTGATCATTACGGAACGGTCACACACAGGGGTGGGGAGGGGAAACATATGGTAGTGGTGGTGGTGGGCAGACGCATGCCACATACCACATAGAAGGAATCCTCCCATTCGCATACCGCATGCCGCATGCCACATACCGTGTATAGGGAATCTTAGCTTTAGTCCTGAGCATTGACAGGTATTACGAACACGTAGTAGTTGGGTCAGATTCTTAAAGTTGCATAGTCCGATGGTTTTGAGTTTCTGACATTTTTCTGAGATAAGTATATTAAATTGATCATTATAATCTACCTTACTTTAGTTTGAAGTAACTTTTAATTGAAATGGCTACCTTTTGACATATTTGAAATTCAAACATGTGAAAATAATGTTGGCAAGCACGCCAAAACTCTCATACCATAGGCTTCTGCAGTTACAGGTTCTATTAAATTGGCTCAGTATTCCCTTCTATGTGGCAACAAATACTTAATAAGTGCATCAGTATCTAAGTTAGATATGTAGAATCAAATCTAGATAATTGTTTTGATTTTGAAAATTTGATGCTTCATCGGACTATGCAGCTTTAACCAACAAAAGCATCGAAAGAACTGTGCCATGGACGATTTCCAACCTATGACCCGCCTTGTACCGACAATCGAAGAATTCATGTTGTGCAGCTTGCGTTATGAAAGAGGTGTTATATATAGGATTTCAACTCCTATACCTGAACTGTCCTCTATTGGCATAAGTAATAACCACTGTTGTGGTTAGCGGCACACTGTGCTTTATTCTCAGGCGGATAGACAGACCTTGGGTTAGACTGTCAGTCCTGAGCACTGATGTGCGTTACGAACACATAGTAGTTGGGTCAGATTCTTAATGAACAAAGGCATTGAAAGAACTGTGCCATGGACGATTTCCAACCCCCAACTCGCCCTCTACCGGCAATTGTAGAATTAATCTTGTGTGTTGGGTTATACTGTACAGCTTGCGTTATGAAAAAGGTGTTATATAGGACCTATAGAGGGGGTGTAATGACGTCACGAGACAACTTCCGGTGGCCATATTGGATTACATATGCAAGGCTTTGAAGTGCTTACATTGTGTTTATTTACCGATTTGTTGGTTTATTTGTCACTGTTTTGAGCAGTTTGGCCTTAAAAGTTGGAGGAAAGGGGTTTTTTGATGGAGGGGAAGCATTTTTTAAATCATGTAGCCTCATATCATTGCTAAAGTGCAGTATGTTGACACTTTGGATGCTATGTCAAAGAATAGAAAGGTTCGGGCAGTACCCACTAGGTGGCGCCACATACTTCGGCAGCCCTGACTATAGGTAGGCCCAGTGGTGGCCATAGTGTTCTTGGTATAAGACAGAGGGCGCCATAGGTGGTATTAAGTGTAGTCGAAATGGCTAACCGCTGAGTGATGACGTCACGTGCACTCCCTCTATAGGATTTCAATCCCCATCCTCCATTTGCCCTCTATTGACCAAAGTATTAACCCCTGTTGTGGGTAGCAGCTAGTGTGTCGTATCCCCGGAAAAAAGATCTATTGGGTCTACATAATCCAATGTTTTGGAATTTTAGCCATATTGAAATTACATGAATTGCGTTGGTGCATGTCATCAACTTTACTTCAGTCTTCAGTAACAACTTTGGTTCAAATTAGTTAACTTTGGAGACATTGAAATAGAAATATGCTAAGTTATTTAAAGTTGCATGGTCCGATGAAATGTATTTTTTTCAAAACCAAAACACTTATCTCAATTGGGTTCTATATATCCAATTTAGATACTAGTGCATTAGCTACGGATTGGGGACAGCCTATACACAATAATCAGTGAATTTATTACCTCATCCCCTTGGACACCCACTTTGAGACAGCCATTATGCAGCAACACTCATTAAGCAAGTAGGTCAATCTCATGGCCTCATTAGCCAAGCCTTCATTCCAATCACCATATGTAACCTAGTCAGGTTCCAGCATGTCCTACTGCAAGTTTGATGGCACCATAGCCTGAACTGTTTTAAAGTTGCATGTGCTGATGAAGCATAATTTTTTTTTGAATGCCAAACCACATACTTACATTTGATCCTATGTTTCCAACTTAGATGGAACAATGCTAGACCGAAAATCTGAAGGTACCCTAGGGTTTTTTGTTTGGCGGGGGGGGTGGGGGGGGGGGGGGGGGGGGGGATTTTTGTACATCAGTTGTTTAAGGAGGGGAATTTTCAATTGCAGATAATTAATTGGTCTTTCTCATTCTACTGCTCCTTGCCCTATCCTAATAATGCCAAACCCAGGTTAGGTAGTGACAAGAATCAATTTTTAAGTCATTGGTTTAACACAACCAGGATTGAAAACCAGGGGTTCAAATCCGATGACTGACCAAAAAGGGAAGTGGGCGTTCAACACATTTGGCCACCCCTTCTACTTTCTCGTTAGTTTGAATCCTGTTCTTCCAGCTGTTTTTTAATCTACTTTAAATTCAATTTTGTTTTATTTACAGATGCACAAATACATCAATAATAAATCAATATATGTACCCAATTTGATTAATTCTATCTATGGAATTGACTATGGACTGATTATTAATTATGTAAATTAAATAAAAACAAATAAATATGTATTATATTAAAAATATACATATATATTACCAAATGATACTGATATTTGTAATGTCGAACATACTGCCATATATAGTATAAATGTATAAGTGAATATTATATTGAATGATATTGCACCACTACCAAACAGCCAATGTATACGATTAAAAGTACACACAAATTATAAACACACTAAATTTAATCAAACAATGCCAGTCTAAATAAAATATATAGAAATGCTAGTGTAAATAAAATAAGATGTATAAAAATATCACATCACATGCCAACAAACAAATGATGGTGCAATGGTGCCATCAGTAGCAACTACCAGAAGACCAGGCTACATTTGAATTAGGTCATCCCACATCACATGGTCATCGCAAGACTTCAATACATGTCATAGTGAGAGGACTTTTGAGAAGCTTGTCAAAAGTATGTTGGGTTCTTTCAGCTCCAATTGTTTAAAAACTAGCCATTTTTCCTCAAAATTACTCCTGGCTAATGATTAGTAAGGTATATCGATCAATTTGATATAGTTATCTCAAAAATCAAATAAAAATTCAGAAGCCATCGGACCATGGAGTTTTTAGACTAAAATGTTGGCTATCATATGGTAGCATAACTTACAGCATCCTACTATAAAAAAGTATTAAAGTGCCTTAATTTTATATTCCTATGCAACAGTAAATGCTGTTTAACTGCACCGGTATCAAAATTGGATATCTAAGATCAAACCAGATGGGATGGCCGAATGAGTTAGAGTGTCCGTCTCCCCTTCTGGTAGATCGTGGGTTCGAACCCTGGTCGAGTCAAACCAATGACTTAAAAATTGATACTTGTCGCTTCGTAGCCTGGCGCTCGGCATTACTAGGATAAGGCAAGTAACAGTGGAATGAGGAAGACCAATCGTCCATGATTGAAATTTCCCCTGCTTAATCAACTAATCTACCCCCCAAAAAAAAGAAAATGTAGGAAAGTGCTTTAGCTTAGACACTCAGCATTATACAACTATAAATTTATAATAGTCATGCAATTCGTAAGCAATAAAATTAAAATAAATTCAAGTGAGTTCTATGTAATGAATCGTGTCCTTCCACCAGTTACCTCAAGGGATTTTCGAGCAGAGGTATGATCTTTATTTGTGGGACATGCTCTCGGGGGTGGATGGTGGTAGCAGGATTTGCAATCAGATAGCTGATTCCCAGGGCCGTGATGTGGACGCTGGGCAAAACTTCGATTTTATTCCGAATTAATAGAAATACATAGCAATTTGGCATAAGAATGGATGTACACATGCAATATAATGATATAATGAATATATTTAAGACAAAACTAGCCATAGTTAAGCATTTTGAGCTAAGAAACTTAAGGCTGATATTCACATGACCATTATTAATTCTTATTCCAAAGATTAAAATGCCAAATGTTTCAACATAAACTTGTTTCAAAGAAATATATAGCCAATGTCTGTTTAACCCTACTCATTTCCTAGCTCTACAAAATTATGTCATTAACCATAGGATATAAATATAAACATGATAAACAAGTAAAACTGACTCTGGCGATAGCTCTAACACTAGCCTGAGTGCCCAGATTTGTTTAGATCTAAATGCAGGTGGTATAAGACATGCTGATTAGATTGGTGTAAATGCAATGCTAGATCAAAGATTCACATCTTTATTTTATTTATATATTTTTTTATTTGTATGCTACATTTCAAACATTAGCTGAAATGAGCTGAAACCTTATAGATTCCATAGCTACACTGACTGCTTCAGCATGTGCCATGTGCTTTTCGTGGGTTTGTTTTGCTGCCACACATCCCACAATGCACTGCGTGGCTGGAATTACGAACTAGTCAATAGACTACATCACGGTTCCGACTGCGCATGCACTGAAAACGGCCGTGGGAGCAAAGCAAAGACGTACGGCCATTGACTTTGCCTATACGAGCATTGAAAAATGTCAGTTTTATTCAAAATTAATAGAAATCCAAAACCCTAACCTTATAAATCTAATATAATCTTTTTGTTAAATATGTTTTCTATATGTGTTCCACGCGGTTTGTCTCTAGGTGGTGTGGTTTTATCAATATTTTACTTTTTCTGTATGGAGATTGCTCACTGCCATTGACAATGCATTGAGTACTCTGGCTATGGCTCTAACACTAGTCTGAGTGCCTAGATCTTTCTAAATCTAAATGCACATGGCATAATATGTGCTGATTATATTGATGTAAATGCAATGCTGGATAAAAGATTGATATCTTAATTTATTATATATATCTTTTTAGTTAGTATTCTATGTTTTAAACAAGAGCTGAGATGAGCTGAAACTAGCACATTTCATAGCTGCACCCAGTGTGCCATGTGCTTTTGGGGGGGTTGTTTTGCTCTGATGCATCCCACAATGCACCGCGCCGCTGGAAGCGTGATGTAGTCTATTGTGCATGCTATTCGTAACCTGGGTAATTTACGGGCGGAGGCCCGAACCATTGACTTAACATTGGCCGATGTGGCGCCACCTATCTGTTCCCGACCGAACTACTACCCGTCCCAGCCGCGCGACATGTGGAGCCACCTAACGGCTTAAACCTGAACTATGCTATCCAGACCGTGGAGACCGGGGCACCGATAGACGCGATCACGGTTCCGACTGCGCATGCGCTGAAACAGCGTTGGCAGCAAAGCAAATGAGAATGGTCATTGAGTTTGTCGATACGCGTAGTGAAAAACTTTGATTTTATTCGAACTGAATAGAAATACATAGCAATTTGGCATAAAGATGTATGCACACATGCACTATAATGGTTTGATGAATATAGCTAAGACAAAATTAGCCATAGTTAAGCATTTTGAGCTAAGAAACATACAATTCCACACAAAACAATCAGTGATATCCACATCACCATTATAAATTCTTGTTCTAAATATTAAAATGTCAAATGGGTCAACAGACACCTGTTTCAGAGAAATATATAACCAATATCTGATTAACCCTACTAATTTTCTAGTTCTACATATGTCATTAACCATAGGATATGAATAAAAACATTAGTAAAATAAGTAAAACTGACTCTAACTATGGCTCTAAAGCTGTGTTCACACGGGCGATTTAATCCGCCTCATATAAATCGCCTTGCCTAGTTCGCCTCACATTTGCCGTGTGAACGCGAGGCTGAGGCGGATTAGGGCTGATTCGATTCATATAAATCGCTTTTTATAAACCACCTAAGGAGGTGGTTTATATGAGGCAAATTTTATTAATCGACTTAGATCGCCCATGTGAACACAACCGACTGACTTGAGGCGGATTAAGCACGTCACACTATATAATATAATTTGGTCTATGAAACCGCTAGCTGTGCACAAATATTTTTTTCATCATTTATTTTTAGGGTTTCACTGCCCAGTAGAAGTTTTGACCGTTCCAAACCAATACGATTCAGTCCATACATATCTAGGTCGAACCCACACTCTCTCGTGCCGATGTCGACGAACCCAAAATGGCGCTGGTTAGTCTGGACTTGCTCATGCGCTGATATCGATTTCCGGCCCAAGTACTGCCCGTGTGAACGCGCATCTAAATCGCTTCGCCTTGTCTAAATCGCTTTAAACTTTTCCCGTGTGAACACGGCTTAAATGCACATGGCACAAGATGTGCATATTATATTGATGCAAATGCAATGCTGGATAAAAGATTAAGATCTGAATTTATTATATATATTTTTTAGTTGGTATTCTATGTTTCAAACAAGAGCTGAGATGAACTGAAACTATCACATTTCATAGCTGCACCCAGTGTATTAGCATATGCCATGTGCTTCTCATCGGTTTGTTTGGCTCTGATGCATCCCACAATGCACCGCGCTGCTGGAACGGTGATGTAGTCTATTCGCGGCCACGTTCAACCCCCCTCCAGGGTCTCACTTCTGCCGCCATCACCATCCAGTAAGGAACATCACCACCTTTTCTTCACCCACCCATACCTAAATGAGAGACTAACGGGCAGTGTTGAGGGTTCGAATCTGGCACTTCACCAAAGAACCAAGGGGGGAGGGGGCGGGGGGGGGGGAGCGGGGGGGACTCGCCTTGCTCTGTACTTAAAGGTGCATAGTCCGATGAAAACATAACATTTTCAAAACCAAAACAATTATCTAGATTTGATTCTACATATCTAACTTAGATGCTGATGCACTTATTAAACATTTGTCGTTACATATAAGGAATACTGAGTCAATTAATATAACCTGTTACTGCAGAAGCCTATGGTGGTAGAGTTTTGGCAAGCTTGCCCAAATTAATTTAGCATGTTTCCATTTCAAATATCTCAAAAGTTAGCGATTTAAAATAAAAGTTACCTCAAACTGAAGTAAGGTAGATCATAATGAACAACCTGATATCAGAAAATGAGAGAAACTCAAAACCAACGGAATATGCAACTTTAATCTTGATGTTTTGTTGAAAAGAAATTGTAAACCAATGTATATGATTGTCTGCCTCCTCATTCGTAAATTATGTTCTACTTGGACCATACGTATGTGGAACTTGTCACTAAATTGTTAAGTGAACACGCACAAGTGCCTGGAGGTGCTCAATCGGCGACAACCGTCTTTGCAATGGAATTCTACAAAAGTTCCTTTAACTGTCAGTTCGCGTGGGAGATACTCCTTTCAGCTTACCACTTCTTCAGTAAGAATACGTCTAGTAGATATGTGCCAACATCAACCAACCTGCCAGGATTTGTTATTGTTCACTGACATATCTTGCACTGACATAACTGGCGATAACTTGACAGAAAAACAAATATAGGGTGGGTCAGCGTTCGCAAATTTAATCACAAAGTTACACACACTACAGTCTCCTCTGTCAATAACGCATCTCTTAATAACGAGTCTCTGTCAATAATGGCAAAAGTGCTGGTCCCGTCACAGCACCCTTTGATTTAATAGCATCGCCTCTGTGTATAACGGACAACTGTCTTATGCTGACAACGAGCTGTTTTTTTCACCTATTTGATCAATATTCTCTGTCAATAACGACATGCCATATAGTTATAATATAGTAGAAATGACTAATTGAACAAATGACCAATTGTAGAAATGACAAATTGTAGAAATGACAAATTGTAGAAGTGATGAATAGTAGAAATGACTAATTGTAGAAATGACCAGTTGTAGAAATGACCAATTGTACAAATGACAAATTGTAGAAGTGATGAATAGTAGAAATAACATTCTGTCAGTCAGTCTCTGCCTATAATGCATCTCTCTCTATAACGGCATCTTGCTCCAGCCCCATGGGTGTCCGTTATAGACAGAGTAGACTGTATCTAAATTAGGCTTACACTTTTTCACATAAAATATTTCCTTTAATAATCAAGTTGAATTCAAACTAAAATGAGTTAGTCTATGGTGATCATTAAAATATGCCTACGTACATTCTCTCAGCAAAAACTGAAAATAAACAACTATAAATTGCTCCCCATCGGAGAAGAAGACGCAGAGAGTAACCAGGACAATAGGCTACTCCTATTTCAGAACAACTATTATTACAACACCGTGTAGAGTCTAATACTTGGATATGTGGCTGTGTATGTAGGCTATGAGGAAAACAATACAGACAAAGAGAAAGGTTTTTGATTGATTGGTTGGTGGTTGCTTTATGCCGTGTTGGCAGCATAGGCCATATTCACGGTGAGAAATGTTTGTTTTTTGTTCAAACCATCGGTTTTACATGTAAAAGCAGACAATCAATTATGTGCCAATAGACACTCATTAAATTAGAAAGCTCACAATCATATATTTGTGGTCAAGGAAAACAAATTCCCATAGAAAAAGAAAAGTTTTATTAATAATTGATAGAATCTATTTAGTAAACTGTATGAGGTGGTACAGTCCAGCTGCCCTCAAAAAGGCTAAAATGTTTTCCTGTTTTACCTTAGTAAAAAGGTCATGCATACTGTCTGCAGTGTAGAACTGTTGGCGCCAGGCCAAAAAATCAACACAACTCAGTAAAAATATGTTTGAGTGTCAGTGGGGACTGACACCCAATACATTCAGGGGGAGGTTCCCCCTTGAGCAGAAAAGCATGTGTTAGCCACAAGTGGCCAATACGGCAGCGGCTAAGGACCACTTTGTCCCGCCGACCTCCCGCATGAGTCCTTGGTGGCTTTCCCACAGATGGTTCAATTTCTTTAAGTTTATTAATGTTTTCATCCGACTCATGTTGCCATTTGGATTTTATGTGGGTGGCTATAAGTGGTTTCAGATTAGAGTAAGGGATCAGACACGGTTCAAGATCATAGTTCAGGGCCTTCTGCGCAGCCCGATCAGCTCGTTCGTTTCCTTGTATGCCGGCATGGCCAAGCACCCAGCACAGGTGGATGTCATACCCATCTGTTGTCAGTTGGTTCATTTTATAAATGACCGTTGCTAGAATAGGGTGATTCGTTTTCAGTCCAGCAACAGCCAGGAGGCAAGAGAACGAATCACTGCATATAACATAGTTAGTGTGGTTGGATACCTCGATACACTCCAACGCGAGAAGGAGTGCTTGGGCTTCTGCAGTGAAAATCGAGCTCTGATCGGGCAAACGTACGCCAAATCTTTCCCGTCGGCAGACAGCCGCAGCAGCTACCTGGCTTTGGTCTTTCGAACCATCAGTGTATATGGAGAGGTGGTCTGCAAACTGGCCTTGAATCTCTGCATGCAGTCCTTGGTACTCGAGTGGATGTGTCCCAGACTTCCTCAGTTCCGTCAGTCGGAGGATAACCGATGACTTTCTCAACGACCACGGGGGATGTTCTGGGACTTTTGGCATCCTCCAACACATCCAAATCGAGAAAGGAAGAGAGTAAAGTGTAAGAGAAGAGAGTCCAGCCCTCTGGTTTACCACCAATTGACCTCATGAAACGTACGCAAACACCAATTGACCTCATGAAAGCTAAACAAACACGATTGACCTGATTAACTGACCATAACCATTACGTCCCTTAAGAAACACACTTAAAAATAGTCCAGCTTATTATACCTCTGACATTTATATCTATATATATGGATATCATTTTTTTTTAAATAGTTGTGAACTTTTGTCTCTTTTTTCATTAAGGCTGTGAGCTTTTGCCTTGTGAGCTTTTGTCTTATGAGCTTTTGTCTTGTGAGCGTTTGTCTTGTAAGCTTTTGTCTGATGAGCTTTTGTCTGCGCACCCTCAAAGGAAATATCCCCAAAATCAATTCCAAAGGATTGCGAAGAAAATGGGTGCTAATCAATTCATTATGCACTCGCTGATAATGTTACAAAGTGAGCCACAATCTTCCCATTAGTCGGTTTAAAAATAAACCAGCGTTGTGATCAATATTCACAAAGAAAACAACAATAAGCAAGAAAGCCACCAATGGAGGGGTCTCTTATTGAATGGGACACTTAATAGGGTTCAGCATTGGAGCAGAGTGATGGATGGATCTGTCTTGTTTTTTCCCCTTGAAATTGATATCGTAGTTATGAAAAGCAATTTCACTTCACTATTAACTGCCCAATGAATCATTGGAATCGGTAAATGTATCAATCCACTGAAATTACAGAACGTTGATGATAATCACCGTGTTGGAAATGAAGACGAAGAAAAAACAACGCTGGAAAGTGTGGTGTGGAGTAGGTTTCTTAAAGTTCCCTTTGCATTTTCATTAGTTTTTTTTTTTTTTAGAACGTCAGTTTTTAAATCCTGTTGAATAACATTTAAACCATGTGAACTAAATTGAAATAATGTCTTCATTCACGAAACGGGAAGCCGATTGTTATAGTGTGGATTTAAATTGTATTTATCTTCTATTTCAGTAAGTTGTGGGTAGTGGGTTAACGGTTTTGAATGGTTCAGTGTACAGTGTCTTTTTAGTGTTCAGTTAATTCTGTACCCGCCTCCCATGCCGAGCTCGTTGTTTCTGGCTGGACTCGAACCCTCAACCCTCCCACTATTCCTTATTAAGTGGTGTGGGTGGGTAGGTCGACGCTCGGTGTGGTGTTGATCGTTCGGCTGCTGCGGGCTGAGTGAGGTCTGGAGCCGGTGTTGCGGTTTGGGGTCTCCTTCGGTTTCAGCTATATGCTGTCGCTTCTGCGCATGCGTAGAGGCCCTGCGCATGCGCCAAATTCGACTGACGCTTTCAAACTGCACAATGTTGCGGTTTGGGGTCTCCGTCGGTTTCAGCTCTACGCTGTCGCTTCTTGTATCGCTTAGGTGGGGGGTACTTTTGGGGGTGGGGGGGGGGGGGGGGTTTACATTCTTTTAATTATTGTTTCATATATCTCGGGGAGGGTGGTACTTTTTTTTCTTCTTTTTTTTTTACTATCTCACGAGGTGGAGGAGATTAATTTAATAATTATTTTTCTATCTCTGAGAGGGGGGGTGGTAATTCTTGTAATTACTAAAATAATCCCCACCCCCTCCAGAGATAAATAAACAAGAATTACCCCCCCCCCCCTCAGAGATACAAAAATAATTATTAAAATAATCCCCGCCCGCTCCCAAGATAGGAACAAAAATAAACAAGAATTACCCCCCTCTCAGAGATACAAAAATAATTATTAAAATTATCTCCTCCCCCTCCCGAGATAGTAAAAAAAAAAAAAAGTACCAACCCCTCCCCGAGATATATGAAACAATAATTAAAAGAATGTAAAAGCCCCCCCCCCCCTCAAAATCAAGACAGCCGCTGTTTGAATAGAGGTAGGAACCCCCCCCCCCCCAAACCAAGCCATGAATAGATAAATAAAAGTACCCCACCTCCCCACGCATGCGTGGGATGCGTAGAGCTGATGCGACGGAGACCCTGAGACCCGAAACCGCAACACCGGAAGGGACGCGTTGGTCACGTGGCCGTTGGCGTTTTTTGGCGGGAAGGGGAAGGGTCGCTGTAATCAGCTCAAGTCAGGTTCGGGCTGGACTCACTAGTTGGCGCCACCGTAGCAGCGTACTCGCTTGTACGTTTGTGGGCACATCGTAGTGTCTCTTGTTCTCGAGAGGTGGCGCCATCGGCGGTATCAGTGCTTCGGCGTATACAAAAATAATTACCCCCCTCTCAGAGATACAAAAATAATTATTAAATTACCCCCCTCCGCAAATTACCCCCCTCCGCAAATTACCCTTGATACCCCTAACATGTACAATTCCATTTATAAATATAATGCAATTACTTCGTTTTTTTTAAATCTGTGCATGGCTAATTATGATAGTTTGGCAAGTGGAGGCTGACGTAAGGCCAAATAGAAAAAAACATTGGTGATCGTCCATTTCATCACACAAATTAGGAACGGATAGGCGGTTTTCATTTGTTTTTGTTTTTTTAATGTTTCTGGCGTAGGCCTATACTTAAGCCGTGTTTACACGAGCGAGTTAAGTCGCTTCATATAAATCGCCTTGCCTAGTTCGCCTCACATTCGCCGTGTAAACGCGACTCTGAGGCGGATTAGGGCTGATTCGCTTCATATGATTCACTTTATGTAAACCACCTTGCCAGGTGATTTATATGAAGTGATTCAGCTGGTTCCCGGGCGGCGATAGTGTAACATTGCAGTGCTTGCCGGCTACAGGCTCAGCTGTAATTATACACTGGTACCCGGCCGTGTTAGGGACCGATTAGGCCAAAATCTATTGGATGCGATCGTATTTAACAGAATTACATACTCAAATAATGAAATCTAATTAAATTAACCCTAAATTCCAAGCGATATTAACATAGCAGCTACATCGGCGTCGAATCGACGAGTGTAAACTAAGCAAATAGCAGTGCTTGCCGGCTACAAGCGCACCATTAAGGCTGCTGGTTCCCGGTCGCCAACACACTTTCAAACTCGCTCGTGTAAACCCACCACTACTTCGCTTCATATAAATCGATTTGCCTAATTCGCTTCACAATTGCCCGTGTAAACACGGCTATAGATGTAATACGTAACCAGACAAGAGGCCGAATGAGTTGAGCATCCACCTCCGGTTCTGGTAGGTCATGGAATTCGAACTCCTGGGTTCAAACCCTGGCCGAGGGGGTGCAATGACATCATGAGATAACTTCCGGTGGCCATATTGGATTACATACCAAAGGCTTGCAACTGTTTACATTGTGTTTATTTATTGATTTGTTGGTTTATGGTCACTGTTTTGAGCAGTTTGGCCTCAGAAGTTCTGGGAAAATGGTTTGTTAATGGTGGGGAAGTCTTTTTTTTAATCATGGAGTCTCACATCGTTGCTAAAGTGCAGTATGTTGACACATTGGATGCTCTGTCAAAGAATTAGAAAGGTTCGGGCAGTACCCGCTAGGTGGTGCCACCATACTTCGGCCGTCTACAAATTGAATTCCCGTGTCTGGTCTTGAATTACCCACACTAAAGCTACTAATCTCACTGCTGAGAAGACCAAACTGAACACAAACAACGCCAGTAACATCAACACAGGAATCAAAGTGAATGGACAGAGGATTGTGACAGTCACAAGCTTCAAATACCTGGGCTCAGTTATAATTGATGAGGATTCCAAGCCTGAGATACTCTCGCTGATAGTAGGCTAAAGACAAGAGCAACATCGACAAGGCTGAAACCAGTTTGGTTTGATGAGAGTAGTTCCCTCAGTTCCAAGAATACGACTGATATGCTCCATTTTCGCATTGACCTCTTTCTCGTGAATAATGGACCCTCACAGCAGAGCTCCAAAGAATAATACGAACCAGAGAAATGAGGTGTTTTTGCAAGGTACTACACTTCTCACACAAAGGCCATGTTATCAACAATGAAGTCCATGCCAAGATCCAGCAGGCAATTGGACCACACAAAGGATTCCTGACAATTGTAAAGAGATGGAAACTGCAGTGGTATGGCCATATTTCCAGTTCATCAGGTCTGGATAAAATCATTGTGCAAGGCATGGTGAAATGGGGAAAGAAAACCATTGTAGTGGTCTGCGCTGGCATCTCGGGCAAGTAGCCACATAGACAGGTAGGCGTGGGTAGTGTAGTGATAGCGGGGAGCCTGGGTGGTGTAGTGGTTGGCACACTGGCCCGGAGTGTGGGGAGATTTGGGTTCGGGTCCCGCTCTAGGCGCGATAATTCCCATTTTCATCACCCCCCATGGCACTGGTGCCATGACCAGGATTCTGTACAAGCTATGCGCTGTATAGTTGAACCTACCCTGTGTATGTATGTGTAAGTGCACTGCCTGTATGTATGTAATTGTAAGAATTAAAAGACTTACAATTCCAGGGGGACGAGTGTAGTGGTCTGCGCTGGCATCTCGGGCAAGTAGCCAGATAGACAGGTAGGTGTGGGTAGTGTAGTGATATTGGGGAGCCTGGGTGGTGTAGTGGTTGCCACACTGGCCCGGAGTGCGGGGAGATGTGGGTTCAGGTTCCGCTCTAGGCGCGATAATTCCCATTTTCATCACCCCCCACAACACAATTAAAGGGGACAAAGGAAAGGTGGGAAAACAACATCATGGAATGGACAGGCCTGGAGTTCAGGAAGTCCCAGAGGGTAGTGGAAAATTAGGAAAACTGGAGAAGACTGGTTGTAAAGTCATCTGTGGTGCCCGAATTTACAACCAACCCAACCTTCTGGAACTTTATCCAAGATATCCTCCATCGCATCATTCTAGAAGATAGTTAATGTGTTTGAGTGGGATATCGGGTCATGGTGACACCGGCCTGAATCATAAGTGCATAGGCCTACTGTCACAAGTCGGTACCCATCTTGATATGATCTTGCTAGGACGTAAAACCCCAATGAACAAAACAAGCAAATCTTTCCAATGGCACCAGCTTTAATACAATTACATGAAATACACTATTTTCACCTATGTTCCTAATATGTGTGGTTTAGCAGGTGTGAAATGAAATGTGATAGGTGAGAACAGCTGACTCTGATAACAACTCTGATTAAATCTTGTGAGCTTTTGTCTCTTTTTTCATTAATGATGTGGGCTTTTGTCTCGTGAGCTTTTGTCTTGTGAGATTTTGTCTTGTGAGCTTTTGTCTTGTGAGCTTTTCTCATGGAACCCTATCGGAGGTGTCACTGTTGTGAATAACATGCAAATAGTGTGACAGCACAACCAGACAAAGTTCACTTTTGTAGTCCGATGGTTTTAAGTTTCTGTCTTTTGTTCTGAGATAATTATATTAAATTGAATGTTATAATCTACTTCACATTAGTTTGAAGTAACTATTATTTTAATTGGCTAAGTTTTGAGATATGAGAAGTACAAACCTTTCAAATTAGTTTTGGCAAGCATGCAAAAACTCTGACACCATAGGCTTTAGCAGAAACAGGTTCTATTAAATTGCCTCCATATTCCCTTCAAAGTGGCAACACATGCTTAATAAGTGCATCAGTATCTAAGTTAGATGTGTAGAATCAATTCTAGATTTTTTTTTTCTTTTGAAAATGTATTGCTTCAATGGACTATACAGCTTTTAACGATACCAAAGCGATCGGAACAAATGGCCACTGAGACTGGTGAGAGGAAACCTGCTTCAATTGCCCATTGTGTGCATTGTGCACATTTGGTGCATTGTGCGCATAGAACACTGCATCCCGGATCTGCGATATGTGATTTTATTATTTATATCCTGGAACATCGGACTATGCAATGGTCACAATACGTCCTGGATCTTTGATATGTGGTTATATTATTTATATCAATTGCCTACTGTGCGCATTGTGCGCATAGAACACTGCATTCTGGATCTTCGATATGTGGTTTTATTATCTATATCCGGGACCACTGAACTATGCAATGGCACGCGTCCAGCATTGTGTGCGGATGTTGGCAAACACTAGCAGGTGCATTGTGCCTCCCACCCACCCACCCACCCCCACCACACCAGACCCCACCCCGACCCCACCCCCACCGCCACCGCACCCCACCCCGACCTCATCGATTTGATTTGGATCAATAAACGTGACGTCACAATATCGTCTGTACCTCTCCATGACCCCCGGCTCCATGCTCATAACCCCGGTGGCAATTGTAACTGCACCACCCCCAACGGCCTGGCCTCACCTCACCCCTCCCTTCACGTCAGAGATGCTGGTGTCTGTTGGTTGCGCGTCCGCCCTTCTGTTCTTCACAATCTGCGCATGCGCCCAACTCCATATCCCCGGGACAGAGTTTGTGCGAGTGCCGTTGAATCTGGTACACAACGCCTCCCAGGCCGACTGCGTTCTAGTGGACTCGAGGCGCCACCTGACGGATCTGCGCTGTATCGCCTCGGTCGTGGGGCAAGCGCAAGGCCCGACGGTTTGTAAAACATGAATGTTGCATAGTCCGATGGTTTTAAGTTTCTGCTATTTTCTGAGATGATTATGTTAAGTCGATCATTGTAATCTACTTTATTTTAGTTTGAAGTAACTTTTATTTGATATGGCTAACTTGGAGATATTTGAAGTGAAAAATGTGCCAAATACAAGCGCGTTAAAATTGTGTTGTCATATCATTAAGCAGCAACAGGTTCTGTTAAATTAACTTTGGATCCCTTTACAATTACATACAACAGCAAATGCTTAATAAGTGCATCAGTATCTAAGTTTGACATGTCAGATCAAACCTAGGTAAATGTCTTGATTTTGACAAGTTTATACTTTCATCGGACTATGCAAGGATCTGGTAACCCAATTTTTAACTCACAGATTAACTTACAGATCCTCTGCTGGCTTATCTAGCAGGTCAAGATTGTGCCTCTAACTTCTAAGGCCAACTCATTGCGGCAGAAAGAACTATATATTTTTGCACATGCATGGGGCGGAGGGTGGTGAAAGCAGCTGTGAAGTCATATATTTGTTGGTGTCTTTTCCAATGTCTATCCATGTCTTTTGCCATGTCTTCTTTATTAGAACAATAGAATTACCATAACCTGGCGATTTTACACACATATATATACATAATATTACATATATTATATCTACACATACTACATATAGATACAATTAATCGCCTTATAGGCCTGTCACACTACGACGTAAGGAGGTAACGTAAGCTGACGTAGGTGAATTTTGGTCATTATGTTGAGGTATGTCGAGTTACGTCATGCTTACGTTAGACTGACGTCGAGTTACGTCAGGTTACATCGAGTTACATCAGTGCGCGTCCAGGTTTTGGACATGTCCAAAACTTTCGACGTAGCTTGACATGATGCAGTGATGTTTGAATGATGTCACACTCACATTATGCCGACGTTAGACGTGTGGGAGGGATGCGTCAGCTATGTTAGATCAATGTTGCGTTATGTCATAGTGATGCACAGGGAGGAGGACTGTGCGGCTCACGGTGGTGACGTTGGACTGACGCCAGTTCGACGCTAGCCTCTCGGTGGGTCGATGTCGACTCACGTCGGGGAAAATGGTTGTGTCGGAGGTGGCAACATTAAGCGACGCTAAGCCGCCGCTACTGTCATGCTAGGCTGACGTGACGCGCTGGGGTTTTGCTAGCCTCACGTTGACACAATTAATAATTCCTTTGTCCTCTCTCGTTATCACAATGCTAGACCGACATTACGCTCACGTCATTGACGTTCGTTCAACTTGGGCCTGTATTTGCATATTACGCCGAGATTTTCGATGTGTTAAATTTATTTTCACATTGTCCCTACGCTGGCGTGTTACATCGTAGTGTGAGAGGGCCATTACTGACAGCCATGCACCTTATCCCGACAGGGGTGTCATTAGCAGAAGAATGATTATTATTCGCATAGAGTGTCAAATGGAGAAAATAGTTCCTGTACTGTATATGTACTCAGTGTTTGATACAGAGTTTCATAGTACTTGCAAGTGGAAACGAAATGTTACGATGTTAATGACTCCAGAAAAGGTTAACTATTTCATTTTTTTTTTTTTTTTTTTTAGAAATAAATGTATTCAACTCAATGAAGACATTGTATATGACCAATTGAAGTGAAACGTGCTGTTGTTCAGAAGTTTCATTAAGTTTGGGACACTTTATTTTCAATGCTGTTGACAATGTCCCACATTAGTGATGTAATTTACTATTTATTTAGCTACATCCATCCCAATAAGATAATACACAATATTAACATTCACTTTTGATCTAGAATATCTCCCACATTATTGGGCTAAATGATGAAATCTAAATATTGACATTTCAATAATGGGTTTCTTTGAAATATGCATTTCAAGTAGACTACATCAAGTGGTACACAGTTTCTGAGAACAACCCAAATACGTATAGTAGATACCTGTAACACTTACAGCCGGAAGACCAGTGCTACGGCACATACAAAAGATATATATAAATAAATAAATAATATTTTTAAACACCCAAAAAACAACACATACGCAGGCATCCTCACATACGGTTAGGCCACCATACTAAATGTATGGCTCATGTATGCTTAGATACTTCATATCATGTACTACCTGTTTACAAACAGCATGACAGTGAATAAAAATGATGTAATACTTTTTTTTTACTATATGTATTTCACAAATCAAACGAAATGCAAAGCATTACCACCAAAATAAAGACAAAATAATTATACGCATGCATATATGCATGTCCAATAAATTGATGCATGCTAATTGGTTGGTTTCAGCCACGAATTACAGTATTGGTGGCAATCATTCGCAGAGCAGCTCCTCTGCGAATAGCCAGTGCTTAATTTTATTGTGGGGGCCTGCCCCCCAATAATTATATAGCTTGTGTTACTTAATTAGGAAAACTATTATATATGCCACGATCTGTTTTTATATTCATATCTATATCAATTTGATACAATTTATATTCAAAATTTATATTTTTTTTCTTGAAGATTTATACTGCCTATCATGGATAAGTCTGAATAGACTTGTTTTCACCATTAGACAGTTTGTCAATAGAAAGCCTGAGTCTACACTTTTACCGACCCAAGGGATTTTTGACCTCCCATACCACATAGACATGGTATGAGAGCAACTGGCCTTTGATGTCACTGTAAGTTATACACAGCGGTGGAAATCCAAATTGGCAGAGGTGGGGGCATGGGGAATCGAACCACTGACCTTCAGATTAGGAGTCCGACCTAGATAAAAGTCAGACACTCTAACCACTATTGTTATAAATGCCTGTTAAGTGTCTGCCAGCCTTAAGGTGCTGGACTGTGAAATGATACATATGCCTGTCGGTGGAGTGGATTAGAATATTATTGAGCCAGTGACTTCAAAATAATATGCGAGGATATGTTTGAATCACATGATGAGTTGTTATGTAAACATTAGGTTGATTCCCCAAGTTCATATAATTAATGAATTTGTTTAAATTTGTCATTCTACTCACACCAATTAAAACTAACTTTTCAATGTACGTTTCTTTAATGAATTATGTTTCAATACCTCATACAACGGGTGCTCCCAATTAATATATTATCTGTTCCATCGGGTAGTTACATTATTTTAAAAATAAATTACAGAAAAATCTTTCAACAGACCACCTCCACAGATCTACCACTCCCTATCTCGATCGCTTTATTTGGGTTCCAAACGATCGCCCATACAATACCCATGTAACGATATTCTAACTCCCTAAACCGACCACCTCCCTAAATGGACTATTTAAAGTCGACCCCATGGTCGGTCGATTTTGGAGAGGTTTTACTGTACAGGGAAAGGAATGGAATATTTTATTTAACGACGGTAAGTTTTGGCATCACAACCAGTGCCTTTTGCAGGTTGGTGGCTTCATACGTCACCAGCAGGACGCCGGTGGCTGGAGCTCCTGCACATGGTGTGGTGCTAATGACACCAACACTGACATCATGCCAAATGAGGCAACGGAGACTGAGGGGCCATTTGTGTGGGTCGCTTTGAAGAACATGAACAGGTGAGTGAGATAAGTTGGGGTTTTATGTGCTAGCAACATCTGAGGTCGCTTTGGAGAACATGAGTGGTACATCCACAGGTCAGTGACAGTGGTTGGGGTTTTATGTGCTAGTAACATCTGAGGTCGTTTTGGAGAATATGAGTGGCGCATCCACATGTGAGTGAGACTGGTTGGGGTTTTATGTGCCAGCAACATCTGAGGTTACATGGAGAACATGAATGGTACAGCTACAGGCTATGGACGGGGTTTCACTTCCTATCAACATTTATGGGTCATGAATAGGACATCCACAGGTGAGGGTAGTTGAGGTTTTATGTGCTAGCAACATAAAACTTGAACGGTTCTGCCACAGGTGAGTAAGAATGGTTGAGGTTTTACGTGTGAGCAACATTTGAGGTTGCTTTGGAGAACATGAATGGCACATCCACAGTGAGTGAGAGTGGTTGGGTTTTATGTGCTAGTAACACATGAGGTCATGTGGAGAACGTCAGTGGCATATCCATAAGAAACTGTGAGAGTGGTTGAGGTATTATGTGCTAGCAACATCTAAGGTCATATGGAGAACGTAAATAGCACTTCCACACGTGAGTGACGGAGTTTAATTTCCCATCAACATTTGGGGTCTTTGATTTGGTGTCTGCATAGCGCATCCACAGGTGACAGTGGTTGGGGTTTTATGTGCTAGCAACATCTGAAGTCATCTGGAGAACCTCAATGGCACATACACAGGTGAGGTCCACCGATGGAGTTTTCCATTCCTATCAACATTTGGGGTCATTCAAGAACATGAATAGCACACCCACAGGTGAGTGAGAATGGTTGAGGTGTTAAGTACTAGCAACATCATATCAGGACGCCTTATATATTTGGAGATTGCATCTTCCCCTTTTGTGACTTTTTAAGGGAAGTGTTATATAGTTCAGTTAGTTCTGAATGACGGCAAAAGAGGATAGGTTATACTGCCATTATTTAATTATAAAATTAATTAAAACCAATGTTTTCCACATGTGTGCATAAAGCACAGACATAGCTACTATCATTGGTAAGTGCATATTACTTAAAGTTGCATAGTCCGATGGTTTTTAGTTTCTGTCATTTTCTGAGATAAACCTATTAGGTTGATGGTTATGATCTACCTTACTTTAGTTCAAAGCAATTTTGATTTAAAATGGCTAACTTTGGAGATATTTGACGTGCAAATATTCAAAATTAATTTTGACAAGCATGCCAAAACTCTGACACCATAGCCTTCAGCACTTCAGCAGTAACATGTTCTATTAAATTGGCTTAGAATCCGGTCACACATGTTTAATAGGTGCACCAGTATCTAATTTGGATATGTAGGTTCAGATCTAGATAAGTGTTTTGGTTTTGAAAATGTTATGCATTTATCGCACTATACAACTTTAAGCTAGACACTGTGAAAAAGACTGGCGATAAAGCTCTCAATCCCCAACATCAAGATGTGACTCACTGGGATATCGGGTCATTGCGCCGACATCATGGTAATATAGTAGGGGGGGGCCAGTCCGCACTGACCTCTCTAAGGCAAGGAGCCACATGGACAGGTAGTGTGGATAGGTGTGTGTCGGGAGCCAGTAGTGTGTAGTCCGCACGACCTAGGCAGGATCCATGGACAGGTAGGTGTGGATAGAGTGATTGTGTCAGGGAGCCTAGATGTGTAGTAGACCGCACTGACCTCTGAGGCAAGGACCACGTGGACAGGTAGGCGTGGATAGAGTGATTGTGTCAGGGAGCCTAGATAGTGTAGTAGTCCGCACTGACCTCTCTAAGGCAAGGACCACATGGACAGGTAGGTGTGGATAGAGTGATTGTGTCAGGGAGCCTAGATAGTGTAGTAGTCCGCACTGACCTCTCAGGCAAGGAACCACATGGACAGGTAGGTGTGGATAGAGTGATTGTGTCAGGGAGCCTAGATAGTGTAGTAGTCCGCACTGACCTCTAAGGCAAGGATCCACATGGACAGGTAGGTGTGGATAGAGTGATTGTGTCAGGGAGCCTAGATAGTGTAGTAGTCCGCACTGACCTCTCAGGCAAGGAACCACGTGGACAGGTAGGTGTGGATAGAGTGATTGTGTCAGGGAGCCTAGGTAGTGTAGTAGTCCGCACTGACCTCTCAGGCAAGGAACCACATGGACAGGTAGGTGTGGATAGAGTGATTGTATCATGGAGCCTAGATAGTGTAGTAGTCCGCACTGACCTCTCAGGCAGGGAACCACGTGGACAGGTAGGTGTGGATAGAGTGATTGTGTCAGGGAGCCTAGGTAGTGACCTCTGAGCACTGACCTCTGAGGCAAGGAATCACGTGGACAGGTAGGCGTGGATAGGATGATTGCACAAGGGAACCTAAATATTGTAATGGGTAGCATGTTAGTCCCAGAATGGCAAAAATTGTGGGTTCCAAATCTGTTTTAGGTGCAATATTTGCCACCCCCCCCATGACCCTGATTCCATGACCAGGAACCCGTACAAGCTACATGGTTGTTGAACCTAACCTGTGCAAGTATATATGTAAGTGCATTACCTGTATGTATGCAATTGTAAGCACTAAGCAACTTCTGAACGTAAACCATTTAAAAGAATTACGATTTCAGGGGGACAAGTGTGTTAGTTTGCAACAGTATCTCAGGCAAGGAGCTAGATGCAAAGGTAGGGTCGATAGGATGATTGCATCAGGGAGCCTAGGTAGTGTAATAGTTAGCATGCTAGCTCTATAATGACAAAAAGCGTGGGTTCGAAACCTAGATGCAATATTTTCCATTTTCAACACCCCAACGAGACTATCTAGGATGGGTAGGATGTCAAAACCCAATCAACAGATAAACAACAAAAGAAACACATTTTATTTCAGTAACTAGAGTAAGTAAGCCTATATGATGATTTTGAAACGATCAAATCAGATTCGGTCTGAGATATTTCATTTTTAAAGCAGTGACTCTGTGTGATCTTTGTAACTTTTAATTGGGCGTCTATTTTTGTCCAAGCCCACCATATATGTCATTTGAACTTCTTGCCATTTTACCTGCTGTTGCCATCTTATATTTCCACTCATACCAACGATTCTACTAGGCTAGAAATGCATAGTAGAATCCTCGCTCCTACTCTCTTTTCTGCACTTAGCTACCTTCCAGAAAACCCAAGATCCCTTTCTTAATGACCCCCCCCCCCCCCCTTATCCACCACTCTAGAATTAACCTAATTTTATGCTTACAATTGTTCAATTTCTAGCTACGTCCCTGAAAAGTATTCTTTTACTTTAAAACCGAGTATGACGCCTATGATTTGGAATAATAATCAGTATGATGGGAATGATAATTACTAAGGCAAAATTTATCATTCTTATTATGTACCTTCAAATATTCCTTTCACACAGATCCGACAGCTATATGACTATAGAACAGTTCATGCTTAATATGAACTGGAATTAGTTACAATGGCACATTCATAATCACCATATATAGGCATTGGTATAAACTAATGTATGTAAACCAACATTTTGATTAGTATTGTAGTATTCATACTATTACATGTATGTTATTCACATAAATCTTTTATATGTCCCTACTATGGACCAATTTATGTAACTGCTATAATGCTGAGTCTGAAATAAAGTATTGAATTGAATGCACTTTTTATTTTGTGCTTACAATTTTTAATCTACCTTCAAGCACATGCGAACAATTTTATGCCTACAATTGTTCAATTTCTAGCTACGTCCCTGAAAAGTATTCTTTTACTTTAAAAAAAATTTTAAAGTGAGTATGACGTCTATGATTTGGAATAATACTCAGTATGATGGGAATGATAATTACTAAGGCAAAATTTATCATTCTTATTATGTACCTTTAAATATTCCTTATGCACACAGGTCCGACAGCTATACGGCCATAGAGCAGTTCATGCTTAATATGAACTGGGATTAGTTACAATGGCACATTCTCAATGACCTCCCAGGGAATCCCTTGCCAGCGTTGGGATCACAGATACACCAAATGTAAACAACTACCGAGATGTCAGTGTCTTTCCCGGGGCATCGACATTGTCAGACCTGTCCAAACTACTGTCGGAACTCTAGCGATGAAAGCAGGCCCTGGTGTTATACAGCCAGCGGGAGAGACAGATGAGACTCCTGCGAAATACCCTCCTGTTACTGCGGCACTCCTCAAAGTAAGCTCTGCTTGTCTATGACTTAAAGTTGCATAGTCCGATGGTTTTGAATTTCTGTATTTTTTCTGAGATAAATATATTAGATCGAACACTAGTGTCTACTTTACATTAGTTCAAAGTTACTTTTATTTTAAATGGTAAACTTTTGAGATATTTTGAGTGCAAACATGGAAAATTAGTTTTGGCAAGCTTGCCAAAACTCTGACACCATAGACTTCTGCAGTAACAGGTTCTGTTAAACTGACTCAGTATTGCTTTATACACAGAAACAAATGCTTAAAAAGTGCATCAGTATCTAAGTTAGATATGTCAAATCAAATCTAGATAATTGGTTTGGTTTTGAAAATTTGATATTTCATCGGACTATGCAGCTTTAATTGTTTGTTTGTTTATTGGAGTTTTACATCCTGGCAACATCTATATGTTCCCGGTCGAATCAAACCAATGACTTAAAGATGAATACTTATTGTCGCTTCCTAGCCTGGCGCTCGGCATTAATAGGATAGGGCAATGACTAGTTTAGCTCGGTGTCAGGATAATGTGACTGAGTGGGATATCAGGTCATGGTGCCAGCAGCCTGATTTTTTAGTGGGGCAGCACTATAAAGTTACCATGAGTGTGCAGTCACAAGTCGGTACCAGTCCTGATATGATCTTAGATGTTGGCAGGATGTGAAACTCCAACAACCAACCAACCATCTAAGGTCATATCGGGATGGGTACCGACTTGTGACAGTGCACACTCATAGTGTTGCCATACGTACTAGTAATGGCTGCAGACACCATGACCCGATTTGGGTCACTCTCCTGAAAACTGGCCAGAAGTGTCACATGGAGAGTTAAAATTTAATATTTGAATTTTTTACATTTTTTGGTTGCAAATGAAAGCTGGAAATCTCCCCTTTACATCTATGTAAAATATAAATTGATGAGATAAAAAATAAAGGTGTAGTCCATGAATAAGATATCTCTTATGGCAGTATAACATGTGCGTCACACGTGTAACACATGTTTAGGACACCACACAGTCTGCTTAATAAATATCTAATCAGAATTAAATGATATCATACTTAGAAGCATAATAATCGTGGCATAATATACAGAAATATCCAGTGCTTATATTGATAACAAAAAGTAATTCCCAGCCATGCTTTATTCACTGAATAATTAGTGTACAATATTTGTGTGGCATCCAGACACCACGGTTACACGTGTGACGGAAATTTGTAATGTTATTTCTGAAGACATTAAACAAATTTTTTTTTAAATTTAAGCATGCATACATGTTAATACATACTTCCTCTTTGATTTGGGAACTGTTTTGTTTGATATATCAATGCAATACAAGATGTTAATAAGGATTCAACCACGTCCCATATGTCATGTTACAAATGGCTGACTGTAAAATGGTTTTTTTTGGTACAAAAACAGTTCATAACTAAAAAGACCAAAGTTGCACACAGTGTTATTTTATTTCCCTTATTTCTTTCATCAAATCTGAACATGAATATGAAAAGTATAATGCTGGGTACACACCTACCGTATAGGATTCGCGCACTAAAACTGTGCAACTCGACCCGACCCGCTTAAAACTGAAAACGGGCCGATTCATTTTTCGAATCGCGAATCGCAATCGTAATCGGTCCGTTTTAGCCCTAAAAACTTAGTTTTATACGCGAATCGCAATCGCTAGGTGTGCTCGGGGAGCGCACACATAGCGATTTTTGTGGGCGAAACGGGCAGTTTTAGATCGTATACGGGAGGTGGGTGCGCACAAACGGTAGGTGTGTACCAGGCATAAGGAAAAAAATAAGTAGGAAGGTTTTTATTGATGTTTTAAAATCCCATCTCATGCTGACCAGTTTTCAGGAGAGTGACCCATTTCCTACTCAGTCATATTATACTGATAGTAAACTAACTAGTTCTTGCCCAGTAGTGCCGAGTGCCCGGCTTGGTTTGACTCAACCGGGAATCGACACCCCCCCCCCCCCCAACAAACCTCATTCCAACAAAAATTCATAGCTACGGCCATGATGCTATGGGCGCCACTAATTCGCTTTAAACTGAAAAGATTGTAAAGAGGTCATCAAACCATATCTGGAAGATCTGGAAGAAAGTCTCGGTGAAGAGGTTCCAAGTGCAATTTACTGAACTGCTTAAAACTAATTATGTTTCTCAAGTTGTAGAGTTGACAGTTTTATTATTTGATAGCTGAGAATTCTTTTGAGTCTTGTTTTCCAAATGTACAAAATGCTTTGCACATTTATTTGTCACTCATGGTTACCAACTGCAGTGGAAAATGCTCATTTTCAAAATTGAAAAGGATTAAAGATGAACTAAGGAGCACCATGGATCAAAACAGACAGAACAATTTCACTATAATGGGCATTGAACATGAATGTTTGTCTGAAATAGACATTTCCAGTATCATTAACAAATTTGCTCAAGCTAAATATAGAAAATATCACTTTAAATTGTAGTCTTGTTACTTTTGGCACTGAGTGTCCTTCACTGTGTAGATGGGTGGGATGGAGGTTGCTATGGTAACTACAGTTTACGCTGTTTATTCCAAGGTGGTCCTGTATGCTATGCCATCATTCGTGTTAGTTATAACATGGGTAATTCATGTGTGGGGACTGACGCAGGGAACCACCCCATAGATATAGCATTGTCTGCCCAATTGTGTCCCCCCCCCCCTCCCATTATCTTATGCAGGACCGACAGTCCATGAACCACCAAGCATCTATGGTCAGCAAAATGCCTGGGAGAGCGCCCACGCGGAACCTTTGTGAACTAAAACATTATGAGACGATGGGTGGTGGCACCATCATTTTCCACCAATAATTCTATCACATGACGACACGTCACTACCCAAATAGATGTCACCACAACTGCTGCAGGCACCATATCCTGAGCAACCCCCAAATTGTATCCACACACCCACCCCACTAGCTACAAAACGCACTGCCTACAAAACTCACACAAAAAAGTACACCATATATCAGAGAATAACTGACCACTCTCTGGTAAATAAACCAATAAATATATGTATATATATATATATAAATATATATATAAATATATGGAAGTATATTATATATACTTGAATTATTATGATCTGAGTAAATCTTACTAGGTAGTTATCCTTAGCAAAATCAAGTGACAGGATCTTTAATGGTTCCAGGGACTACCAAATGCGAAGACCAAGGCGCATTCACCTACAATGGCACGTTGTCTGTGACTAAGAACGATAGACCGTGCCAGCGCTGGGATACATACAACCCTCACTGGTGCAATTACCCACATCCAGAGGACTATGCCGGTGCCACCAATCTGTCCGATGTCGTCAACTACTGCCGCAGTCCCGACGAGTCTGGCACGCCTGGTGCTACACAACTGATAATAACACCCGCTGGGAATACTGCATGGTCCCATTTTGTTACTGTGAATGAGACCTGGGCCACGTTCAGGGTGCGCCTCGGAGGCGCCGCGGAGACATCTCCATGGCGGTTTTGGGCCTATTTGCGTTCAGGGTGGGTCTTGGGAGACGTCTCGGAGACGCCTCCCATTTCAGACTGGAGACAAAAAGGGCCTCGAAAATGGCTGCCGTATCCAGTGGTTTCAGCCAATCACAGTGCAGCTTTTCCATTGCAAATGGCCACTGCGGATTTTAAGATATATGCAAAACACCCGTGGCCTCGCCGGCTACAAGCTCAGCTGTAACTATCGCTGGTGCCCGGCAGTGTTAGGGACCGATTAGGCTGAAATCTATTGAATGCGATCATATTTAACAGAATTACATACTCAAATAATGAAATTTAATTAAATTAACCTTAAATTCCAAGCGATATTAACGTAGCAGCTAGATCAGCGTTGAATCTGCGAGTGTAAACAAAACAAATAGCAGTGCTCGCCGCAACGTGCGAAAATCCGCGCATGCGCAGAAGCCACGACAGGCCGCTGAAACTGACCGGGCGCTGAAACCGCCACACCGGGAACGGGTGCTGCCACCAAGTGTATGGCGAAAGAAATGGCTCATGAAAGGTCCCCATTATGTGACAATCTTTTTTTTTGGAGGCATTCGACTGGGACCGGAGTCGAGTTACTATACGTATGATTCGGATGTATGTTGTGGCTCTATCCGCTCCATCCGTAAATCTTGCGGATAGAAAGGGCCCAGTCGAATGCCTCCAATGTCTAGGCTTACGCTCACGGTAGTGTAAAGGCCCGTTTATACTTTTGACGGCGTGTGACGCCGTCAACTTTACGCCAGTTGGCGCCGTGTGATGCTGCAAAGCAGTGGGGAGTGCTACGAGTGGAACATCACCGTGAAAGTCTGAAGGCCCTGTCACATTACGGCGTATGGCGGGAGCGTATTGAAAACCTACATAGGTCCTGCGCGTGCCGGCCTATGATGACCTTTGGTGACCTTTCGGGTGGTTTTGAGCCTATGAGGAGCCTATGAGGAGCGTATGAGGAGCGTATGAGGAGCGTATGAGGAGCGTTTCCAAGTCACCGCTAATGGAAGCCCGATCCTTGGAAAAAGGGCATGTGTCCTGCTGAACCTTCTCACCCGAGTCAACACTGTCAACAAACAAACAGACACACAGCCCGATGCAAACGAACTGGTAAATACATATAATGACGTTTTCCATGGTCTAGGAACCATAAAAGTTAACGCAAAGATTCACATTGACCATAATGTCCAGCCAATCATTGACCCACCACGTAGAATCCCACACGCAATTGAAAATGAGGTAAAAGAAGAACTAGACCGTATGTTAAAGCTGGGCGTTATAATCAAACAGGAGGAGCCGACCCCTTGGGTAAGCTCAATAACCATAGTCAGAAAACCGGGAAAGATAAGGGTATGCTTGGACCCCACAAAACTCAATAAAGCAATCCTACGTGGGCCCTATCCCACAAGAACGATAGAGGAGGTGGTTGCCAAAACCCATGGGGCCAAGTTTTTTTACCGTACTTGACGCCAACAGCGGGTACTGGCAAATAGTCCAAGATGAGAATAGTTAAAAAATCTGCACGTTCAACACTCCATGGGGCAGATACCGCTATGCGCGGCTGCCCTTCGGAATCAAAACGGCAGGAGACATTTTTATAGAACAAATGAATAACATACTAGGTGATCTGCCAGGAGTAAATGTCATAGCGGACGATATTTTAATCTACGGGGCAACAATCCAAGAGCATAACACCCGGTTAGAAAATGTCCTAAAAAGAGCAAGGGAGGTAAACCTCAAATTGAACCCGGAAAAGTCTAAAATCTGTAAAACCCAAGTAAATTATGTCGGCCATACCCTAACGCCAGAAGGCCTGAAACCCAATGCCAAACGCATACAAGCGATCACAGATATGCCAACGCCTGGTAACACGTCAGATATCCAACGTTTCTTAGGAATGGTGGGATACGTTTCAAAATTCATTCCAAACCTATCTGAAATGTCAAAACCCTTAAGGATACTGTTAAATCGTGAGGTAGCGTGGCATTGGGACGACGACCAAAAGAAAGCGTTCATAAAACTAAAAACGACACTGGTACAAGCCCCAGTATGGAAATACTATAATGTTAACGAAAAAATAGTCATCCAAGTAGATGCCTGTAAATCTGGACTAGGGGCAACAATTTTCCAAAATAACCATCCCATTGCAATGGCTTCTAAAGCATTGAACACTGCCCAAAGCAGCTATGCTGTAATTGAAAAGGAACTTTTGGCAATATGTTTCGGGTGCCAAAAGTTCCACGATTACATATTTGGAAAAGAAACAATAATTGAGACAGACCATAAGCCGTTAGTCGCAATCATGAATAAGCCGTTGTACCAACTGTCCGCCAGGATGCAAAGAATGCGAATGCGTCTTCAAAATTATGACTTAACCATCACATACAAAAGGGTACCTCTATGTACTTTGCAGATGCCTTGTCCCGCGCACATTCAACAAACACAGAACCGCAAAACCTGTTTGACAAAGACATCTCGATAGCTGCCCTAGAGATCATCGAGGACGATCTCGATCACATCGCCAAAGCTACACAAAATGATGAAACGCTCATCGAAGTCAGCAAATATACACGTACAGGTTGGCCAGAAACAAATAACGCACTGAGACCAAACACAAAACCATATTTCACCTATAGACACGAAATCACAATCAACAATAACACCCTCATGAAAGGTGATCGGATCATAATCCCCAAAAAATTACAACCTGAAATATTAGATAAAATCCACGGATCGCACCTCGGCATAATAAAGTGCAAACAATTGGCTAGGGATTACGTGTACTGGCCTGGAATAAATAGCCAGATAGAGGACAAAGTATCCAGATGCGAAATCTGTCAATCATTAAGAAACAAACCACACTCAGAGCCGTTAATCAATCATGAAATTCCAAATTTACCGTTCAACAAAATAGGGGTCGATTTTTTCCAGGTACAAAACAGACATTTCATAATAATCATAGATTATTATTCAAAATACCGCGAAATCATGGAACTAAAAGAAACCACCAGTGAAGCCACCATCAAAACACTAAAACAGATATTCGGCCGACATGGCATACCACGTACCGTGGTCACAGACAATGGGCCACAGTTCACAAGTACGAAATATAAACAATTTGCAAATGATTATAACTTCACACCAATACATACAAATCCCTTATACCCGCAGAGTAATGGGCAAGTGGAGCGGTACGTGCAAACGCTAAAAAGCATGATAAAAAAGGCAATGCTAGCCAAATCAGACATTAACTTAGCTCTCTTAAATTATCGTAACACCCCATTAATAGGACTAGATGCATCACCGGCACAGCTGTTAATGAATCGTAGACTCAGGTCAAAACTACCAGCAAATGCCAAACACCTAAAACCAAAAGCTGAACACTCCAAAATCAAACAAATCAAAATCAAACAAAAAATACAAAAGAAATACTTCGATAAAAAAGCCACCAGAGAACACAAAACACTAAACGTCAGAGACAAAATAAGATACATCACTCACGAACACAAATGGGCACCAGGAAAAATCACAAAAATAAACAATCCAACACGACGAGATTATGAGATAATCAACAACGAAAATAATAAATTACGAAGAAACAGAGTACAATTATTCAAAGCAGAAACAAACAACACTGCCACACCAATCCAGAACCAAACCGAAAGACCCGAAGTGCAACACAGCGAACCACAAATACAAATACAAACACCCCCCACCACAGACACTGGGTACATAACCAGGTCAGGTAGACTGAGTAGCCCAGCAGAGCGTTGGGAAGACTAAAACACTACCAGTACGACCAAACAAAACAAACATAGCTGACCGTAAATATATATTGAAATTGTCATTATATCATGTACGGTTGTATGATAAAACATGTATCACCAATATGTATCAAAAGTTAAAAATACCGTGTAAGACAACAAATTGAAACATGATGATTGTACCACTAAAACATGTCAAACATTGATGATTGACTGTTTCTAAAAATAATGTATAGTGATAAGAGTTTTAAAAAAAGAAGAAAAAAAGTGTTAGTTGTGTACTGTACATTTCATCAAACAAACTACATCCTGCTGTTAACATCAACGGAAGCCATTAAGTAAAACTTAAGGAAGGGAGATGTAAGATATGGGCGTGTCAACCATGTACTCTCTATGTTAGTGATGTAAGCGGTCACATGAGGAGGGCCAGGGAACCGGTATAATAAAACAGTCACCCACTGGAACTCAACGTGTTCACACTCATTTACTACAGCATATACCGCATTCGCATACCGCATATATGGAATCTTATCTTTACGCTGTCAATCATTGATGCCGTCTAACGGCGTAACACGCCGTCAAAAGTATAAACGGGCATTTGTTTCTTATTCTAAAATGCTGACACAATAGGTTCTAAAAGTAACAGGTTCTATGAGCAAGTTCGTAAAATCTTCAAATGCACATGGGGTGAAAACGCAATGAAAGCAACATAAAGGCATGTATTCATTGCTTTTAGCACATGACATAGGTAGGCATACAATACAAAACGTCTGTATTTCTATTATTTTCAATCAAATCAAATAATTTTGCATAAACATGGATCCCCTTGTGAAACATAATAATGTAGGCCCTAATGAATATATGCAATGCACAACTCTTCATAATTAAGCATTTTAAGCTAATAAACATCCAATTCCACACAAAACTGTCAGTCACTTTACTGTTTTTGTATTGTTAAGTTACCCACGAGGAGGATCCTAATGTGGCTGTCACACATCACCGGATTGAGCAACGAACAGAATTGTCTAGTCTGGTGGTGTTCGGGTGTGATAAGTATCAAAATGTATTAAAATGTGTCAAAGTATTGCGATATCGGGTCAAAGGCCACCGGACGAACAAACATAAAACAGACATGAAACGGACATAAACGGATAGCCAACGGACAAAACAAACTCAAACCGGACAAGAACCGTAGACGTCAATCTGGCGGCATCCGTTCCAAGTTTTGTGCATGTTCAAAACTTAGACGGACACAAACCGGACCTTCCTGGATATCAACGGACTTTGTTCGGTTTCTTTCCATTTCCCCAATCCGGTGATGTGTGACAGGGCCTTAATGCTCATTCATATGGATCCCATCATGATATTGCCGACGCACACTCACTCAGAACGCTCTATAGATTTCATGAGGATATGGCTACAAAATCTCAAAATTAGATGAATAGACTATCCACAAGGACATCCATAAATAAGCAGGGAATCATGTACACTACTTAGCCGAAATGCTAACTTAGTACAAGGATGTTATTCGATTTAATGGATTCTGCTACATTCAAACTGTATCCAGGAGGAGCCAAATCCAACGGTTAACCATGGCTGGGGGAGTAGAAGCATATATATATATATATATATGTATATATGTATATATATATATATATATATATATATATATATATAAATAAGCGAACAGGGAATGAGAGAGAGAGACTAGACTTGGATTGGGCATGTCCGAGTGTATCCACAAATTTTGAAGTGAGGCAAGAGGCAGACGGTGCCGGTACTGAGGCCGCGAGCGGAGAGAATGCCCAGACCAGGGTTCTGCTCAGAGTCATGGTGGTGGATAGCGGGGGGGGGCCCCGAAACATTATGGTCTATTCTTTATTTATATTCACATAATCACTTATATAGCACACATATATATATATATATATATATATATATATATATATATATATATATATATACTGAAATGATGGATATAACAGATTCGATAATGTCACGAGGTGGAAAAGGACAAATTTAATGCTAGAAAATAAAAAATAAATTTAAAAAAGCATCGACAATGAAACTGGTAATCCCAACCGTGGAGATATGCTGACAGAGCATGTTAAGACTGCAAACAAACCCAATCGGAATGCAGATAAAGCGGCAGCCAACAAAAAGAAAATCCAGGAGCTACAAAGATCATGAGAGAGAAATTACGGAACTTAGAAAGGAACTCAAGAAAAGAGAGCAAGAGATTACATTGAAAAAATCAGATACCAAAATGAAAACAGACATCGTAGGAGACAAGCGCAATAACATCATAATTCACCGGATCCCTGAGACAGAGAGAGAAGATATTCAAAGTACAATAACAGAGGTCCTCGAATCTGTCAAATACACCTATGACTGGACCAAGGTGATAAAGGCATACATGCTTCGGGGGGGGGGGGGGGGGGGGGGGGGGGGGGGAAGAAGAAAGAAGACAAGAGCAATAGTGAACTTGACTTAGGAATGCCTACAAACAAAGCCACGATAAACCCAATGGTGATCAAGATCCACCTGCTATACTCCAGGCTTAGAGCCAAAATATTCAAAAGTAAATCAACACTAAACAAGGTTGACAAGTACAAGCGTTGACAAGTAGGGCTCCGTGAAAACAGTTGTTGTGAATGGCCTCTAACTTCTCAATAAGAAGATAAAAACAACAGCAAAATGACAAAAACTACAGCAAAAATGACAAAATATGATATATAAACCATAAGGGGGCTTGGGAAAAGGGCATGATATTAGATATAAACCACAGAAACAGACGAGATTATCAGATAAGAAACAGTGAGAATAAAATAATACAAAGAAACAGGACTCTCATTATAAAAGTGCACAACCTGACACAAACCCACTCAAATGTAACAGCTGACCACCAACACAAGCACAAATACCCAAAGGTCACCAACCGATCAACACAAAACGCAATCAGGGCACCGTACACAAAGCGACACGGCAGAGTAATCAAACCAAGCTGCCGGCTAGACTATTGACGACAGAACGGTATGTACAATTATGGTAACTCAGAAGATCGATGAGAGGTATGTAATCACAGATCAAATGTGTAAGTAAATATACATAAGATGTTAGCATTAAGTGTTGAAGACAACAGTTGATTGAAAAAAAAAAAAAAAAAAAAGAGGTGTGAAATGCGCGGTATAATGAGGAATCTACTAGCGACTAATGGCAATATACACAAAACGAGCTGCCGCGATACAAAATAATTTATAACTGTATATGATGTTCCGTAACATACTTGTCATATGGGTGACAAGCATAACCACTAAAACATTGATTATGTACAAACTATTTTGAGTTATTCTAATTTCGTTATAACATGTTTTTATTTCGTTATACAATGTTCGATGTCATTATAAAAAGGGATATGTGATGGAACACATTCAAAATACAGGTACACAGTTGCTGGGAGTGTCCTCAGTCAGAGACAGTAACATGGCATTTCATTGGCTGAACTCCTCCAGTCAGTGGTGGGGGGAGGCAGGGTGGGAGTGGGTGGACCCCCACCACTCCCACCAGCCCCCTCCCCCCCTGCTGGGTTAGGGGGTGGGGGGGGGGGGGGCCAAACCACCCACCCCAAGTCAGATACATATTTTCCATCAAGTTCACCAATCACACTTACATGGGAATATCAACCCTATTTATCTTTACATAACACCAGTGGTCACCAGTCCCTTAGATTGGGACAACTCCAAAATAGTAGGAGTTACTTTGAGAATTACATATTGCATCATTTTTAGTTCAGCAAACTGCCACCAGGTGGGGCACGGAGGGCTCACCACACACACACACACACACACTCCACCTCCCACCTCCAGCCTGACACATGGATTTGGCAGGTCCTGCAAACACTCACACACACAACCCCCATGCATTGTCACCTGTGTGCTAACACTCCCTCAGATACTGGCATCTGTAAATCCTACCATAACAGGCACACAGAACTCAGTTTCTTAACTTAATTATTGTACCCATTCTGTGGCATTCTTCACAGACTATTTGTCTGGGTGAAGAAACCACGGTCTGCAGCAAATGTATATGCTGTCCTTAGTTTGAGCATTTACCTCACTTTATACAATATATAATACCAACAGACTTCAATTCAGTAATACATGTAAATATACCAACACAGAAATTTTCCAGAGTTCTTATCTCCAGTGGTTATATTTGATGTAGAATCTTAGAACAATCTGATATTAATTATCACTTCACTTAATATACATAATCTATTATCGTTTCACAACTTGGTTTGAATATTATGCATATGTATTTACAAACATGATAGAATGAATTAGGAATTATTAGAGAGGTTTTATAGTGGCACTTATATAATTGGAATATTATTATAATGACTTTATAGAAATAACTGGATGATTTAAATATGTGTAAAGGAGATATTTAGAATTTATTTAAACTATTATTTATTTATGAACCAGACTTAAAAGTCAGAATATTTTACAACGTGATCCTCTCGCTGGGTCCCGACTCCGATATATCTACATGCCTAGGTTTTCAATACGCTCCCGCCATACGCCGTAATGTGACAGGGCCTTTAGGAGGGCATAAGGCAGTCCGTAAGGAGGATATATGGACATCGCAAATCGATTGTATGCGGACGCAGCCCTCATGTGACTGGGGTATTAGCTTAAATATCACCTGCAAAACGGAAAAAAAGAAAAACAAAGCTAAAAGAAATTCTGAGCCCTCCTACCCTCGGAAAATCCTCATCGGATAGGAGCAACCCAGGGACTGCCCCCCCCCCCCACCCACCCACCACACCACCCTCGGTCTGATGCCATAAGACCCCAGGGGTACCCGGTGTGAAAGTACGACGTCTGAACACTTTGACTTCAAGTGACTTTATTTACCGTCCAGGGCACTAAGGCAGCCGGCTCCCACGCGCCTATCACGTGATCACTAATAGATTCCTTTGTTCTTTGCACATGCCTGGAAAACTACTAAGCATATATTACATCCCCCCTTCAACAAGTATTTTGACATTCAACAAATTTCAATGGTGGCATATCCGAATTGTGCCAGATCCAATGCACGGGATGCAAGTGCAATGGGTCTACCATCTTGCATAATGACTGCACCCAGTCCGGATTGACCAGCATCCACTTGGATTATGACAGGTTTACCGACATTATAGTATGACAGTACAGGAGTGGTTTTCAGGTTGATTTTGAGCAAGTCATATGCAGTTTGTTATTTGCTTTGCCAATGCCATGTGATGTCTTTGTTTAAGCATGTGCGCAGTGGTTTACCAATTTCTGACATGTTTGTTATGAACTTGTGCACATATCCAACCATGCCCAGAAATCATTGCACACCTTGCTTTTCTCGCGGCTCTGGCATATTGACTATTTCTTGGATTCTGTCTGGATCTGATTTCACACCCTGTTGGGTAAGTTGGTGGCCCACATATTTGACTGATGTTTTGCATATGAGCAATTTCGAAGCATTTAGTTTAAGATTAACCAATCTAGCTCTATCCATTGTTGCTTTCAGCCTGTCGTTGTGTTCTTTCATAGTTGACCCATAGACCAAAATATTGTCTGTTATGATCCCTACCCAGGGCAGGTCACCCATGATGTGGTGCATTTCCTGAATAAAAATATCACTGGCCATTTTTATGCCGAAAGGTAATCGGGTATACCGAAAATGGCCCCATGGCGTGTTGAATGTAAACAAAAGTGAAGTCTGATGGTCCAGCTCTATTTGCCAATAGCCTGTCATTGCACCTAATATTGCGCGTTAGCCGGTTTGGCAATTATTTCGTCTATAGTTTTAGTTGGGACAGGCCCTCGCTTTACGGATTTGTTCAATTTTGTAGGATCGAGACAGATTCTTATTTTGTTTGGTTTTCTGAAAATAGTCATTGAGTTCACCCATTCAGTTGGTTCATCTTGTTCTGTTAGTACACACAATTGCACCATTCCTTTGAGTTTGTCATACACCTTATCTTGGATGGTGTATGGAATCCTCCTAGCAGGTCAACCACACATTGCACAGTTTTATCAACATGAATGACAGCGTTTGATTTAATGAGACCTAAACCCTGAAAAACATCACTGTATTGGCTTACCAATTTGTCAGCCTTGCGGATGTTGTCACCGGAGTAGCTGGGACTGTTTGTCGGTGTGTGAGAGTTCACCTCATCAACCCTTGCTAACAATTTCAAAGTGACACATGCTTTTTTACCGAGAATGGGTTGACAGTCCTACGCCACTTGGAACACAATGTCTCTGCCATCGATCGTGATCACTGCCGCGCCGTCAGGAATGATTCGAGGTCCCAAGAATATTATGAGTGAACTTCTGGTGTTCATCAGCCATGTCAAGGTGATCTTGTTGGAAATGCCCCATGGGAGCTCGCTCGCTTCCAATCCGGTGTCAAGCTTGAATTTCACCCCAAGAATGTTATGAGTGAACATCTGGTGTTCATCAGCCATGTCAAGGTGATCTTGTTGGAAATGCCCCATGGGAGCTCGCTCACTTCCAATCCGGTGTCAAGCTTGAATTTCACCAGATGTCCCTTGATCCTGAGCATTGAGTACCACAGATCGACTTCCCGATCAGAATTGGTCTTGATTTCCCCGACAAATAGATCGGTCATCAGCACATTGACTTCCACCGGATCTAGGTTTGAATCCACATTGTGAGGGTCGGGTTCATCTACCGCTATTTCGTCGACCCTGTTAGATTTGCTTCAACAAGCCTTCCCGAAGTGTCCGATCTTCTTGCAGGTGACACAAGCTTTCCCTTTGGCTGGGCAGAAACCATGTCAATGTTCATAGCCACAGGTTCTGCAGTTGACCTTGAATTTGCTGGCACCGGGTGAGGTGCTCCATATCCAAGATGGCGGCTTGAATCCAGGCCCGCGGGCCACCAGTGCACAGGTGCGCGGAACTGCGTACTTGTTCAAGTAGTCAGAGGTTATTACTGCTCCACCAAGCATGAACCTAAAATCGCTGGCTCCAAACAGCCAAGAAGATGCAGATCAGCAATGAACTTATCCGGTGTGGATGCACAGAAGGATGCACTGGTCACTGCAGGTGTAAGAAAATTACACCTCCATGCACGCCACTTTGTTCTTGTGATGGGGAATGCAACAGAGACTAGAAAAATCAAATGACGGTAACTGTGCTTTTTTGGCCATGATGTTTTCTTGATGGTTCATTCAACCATATTGTGTATCGATCCGTTAGCTGATGATATGCTATGTTAATAGCCTTTGGATGGTGGCTATCTTCGACTATAAGATAGCTGCCACATATTCAATATTACCATGGGATTCCTCGACCCTTAAAACCTGGCTATATGCCTTAAAGTCACCCAGTATACCTCACCCGGAAACAAACGAATCCAGTATCAAAAGCTCTCCAAACATACCTTTGCTTAGTTTTTTCAGTTCATGCAACTGAACATGTGGGGGGAGAGTGTTGAGGTATGTGATGTATGAATGACATCCTGGGTGGGATTCCCTCATCACATGACCTGGAGGGGTTCCCCAACACACAGGGGAATCCATGGCAACCACTAAGATGGCAGCCACAGAAAGCTCTCAATTCAATCTTTAAAGTCTATTAATATACATGACTTAATCAATTATTCACACAAATAGTAGCCAGTTATGATAAATAAACATTTGAACTTTATATTTATCATTTTAGATTGCAATTTCTAACATTGTTTCTCTATATAGTGGTCTAAACACCTTGTCAGTGCTGCTGGACTAAATACAACAGAACAGAAGCAACCAATGTCCGCACTCTCCCCCCACATATGTAGTTGCATAAACTGAAAACCGGCAAAAGTATGCTTGGAGAGCATTAGTCGGAGTACGGGTCGTGTCTCAGCGGCCTATACTGGGTCCGTTTAAAACGGTATTGATATCAGCAAAATAGCTTATCTATGGCAGCCATCTTAGATTTCAAGATGGCAGCCACAATTTTCAAACATTTTATTTCACCATGCATTGGATTCCTAGAGCCCTAAAATGTAGGTATGGGCATTCCAACTGTCTCGATCTCTGTACTAGTTAAGGAGGTATTTAACAAAACAGTTCCATAATGGTGGCCATTTTGAAATCCAAGATGGCCACCATACGGGATGCAATTTCCGGTGGCCCCTGGACTAAAAATCTTTATATGATGTTGTTCTAACCATGAGCCAAGTTTCATACTTTTAAGGGAAAGTGCACAATTGATCAGATAAGCAACGTTGTGCATTTGTGGGAGTATGGCCTACGGTTCCCGTCGCCAAGAGGTATGACGGTTCCCTTCAAATACATGTCTTTCAGTTAAATAAAGATTTTATAGTCTTGTTCAATTTCTAGCTAGAAAGTGTCTGGGCTTCTCTATCTACCTATCATGCCTTCTGATAATGAATAACATGGTTAATGTTCTTCTTCCTGTAGTGTACCGCTATTCTACATACAAAATACAAAATAAAAATAAAACCTCCAGTCTAATGCCCGGTACACACCTACCGTATACGATTCGCGCACTAAAACTGGATGGCCGACGCAACGCGCTCCGACTCGGTCCATCCCGTTTGCGACTTAAAACTGACGACAGAGGGTGCGCACATATACCGATCGGATGTGTGCACATATACCGTCCGATTCGCGACTGCGTTCCACGAACCTGGTGTATTTAGCGCGAACTACACTGGCAGCAGCGCCTCCTAGCAGTTGTTGATCGGCCATCGGTCAGCAACGCTAGATGGCGCCAAGTTGTTTTTAGCGCTCCGACTGGCGTCGGGGCCGTGAACCGTCGGTGAGGTGTGAAAGCTGCGGGCCCGGGGGATGGCGAGGGGACGTTGAGCAACGGGCGTCGGGTGAGGCGCGGCGCGGGGAGGGTCTCTTCCTCTCCTCTCCTGCGTGACAGCCCGGGGCGGGGGAGGGTCTCTTCCTGTCCCTTGCCGCGCATAAAATGCAATGCTTGCTGTGCATTTCGACCAAACTGACCAGCAACATGGCACCGCGTTCAACTGCTCAAAAGCGAGCCACGGCTCTTGCGCTCGCTTTGCTTGTCATACGCCGTCGCCGACGACGTCGGAGGATTGCTCGAAATGTGTGGGTTCGGCCACACATCGCTCAAAGACCGGAGCTAGGAGCATTCAATGCCCTGATGGCCGGTCTACGCAGGGACGAGCCACAGGCCTTCACCAACTTCAGCCGTTATGCCGTCGGAGCAGTTCGACGAGTTGTTGCACCTGGTGGAGGGTCGTATCGCGCGCCAAAACACCAGATATCGAGCGTCGATATCGGCTGCGGAGAGGTTGGCCGTCACGCTGCGATTCCTTGCAACTGGTAAGGACTTAATTTTATTATATTTGTCTCCGCTCACATTTAAATATATTCAAATTGAAATAAACCGATATATAATTGAGTTGAGCAAACATATTTTCTTAGTCCTTGTCATATTTGTTATGAATTGTAAATCACAATTTTTAAATCACGACAACTCGAAATGTAAATAAACCGAAATAATATAATTTTGTTTGTAGGTGAATCCTTCCGGAGTCTCAGCTACCTGTTTCGTGTGGGGGCAACCACCATCGGCCAAATTGTCCCCGAGACCTGCGACGCCATCTACCAGTCGCTGAAAGAAGACTATTTAAAGGTAAGATTGTTTTATATAGGTTTTTTATTGAAGTGCACACAACCTAAAATGAAAACCGTAACCACGTTAGAATACAGTAACAACTGCCACAGCAGGTTTCAGAGCTACATGTTTGGCGCACTTGAATAACGTTAACAGACTATTTTAGTTTTCATACTCGGAAAATTGATCCGACTCCAGCATATTTACGTACGAAAAGCCACCACCGCTCCCCGACGGTCCGGGTCTGTTATGAGTGTCCGCCTGCGGGTTTCTTTGGCGCGCCAAGTTTCGCGCCGCCAGGATCTTCATGTTCCCGCGGAAACACGCCTGGTCAATGTCATTCTGCACAACCATCAACACTTCCGGATCTGTGATGGTGCGTAGTCTGTTGGTAACGTGCTTGCCGAAAGTCGTAAGCGCGTCGTCTGGAGGGGCATTTGTGTCTTCCAGGTTCTTGATAACAAGGTTCATGAGATCGTCGTCTCCTCCGTCGGCCTCACATCGCTTGCGTTTGGACTGTGGGGTGCTGGTGTTGTTTCGGAAGGATCCTACCTCTGGGGGATCGTCGCCGACCGTACTCAGATTGGGAGAAGACACACTCGGGGTATCGGCATCTGTCTCTGTCTCCTCTGTCTCCTCTGTTTCTTCGTCGGCGTCACGGTTTACCTGCGAGCGTGAATAGAAAAACAATTTAGTTTGTCGCCAAAAACGTGTAACTTTATTTCTTAATTTCGTAATTTTAAGTGTCGTTGTATTTTTGTTTTTGCAGACCCCGTCGAGCCCGGAGCAGTGGGGGAAAGTCGCTGACCAGTTTCAGGCTAGATGGAACTTCCCCAACTGTATCGGCGCCTGGACGGGAAGCACATACACATCAAACCCCCAGCACACTCCGGGTCAACATTTTACAATTATAAACACACGTTCAGCATAGTGTTGATGGCCCTGGTAGACGCCGACTATCGGTTCATATTTGTAGATGTGGGATGCAACGGCCGGGTTAGTGATGGCGGCGTGTTTTCCGGATGCACCCTTCAAGAGGCTCTGGAGAACCGAGCAGAGTCGTTCCCACCCCCCCAACCACTACCCGGGGATGATCGGCCTTTGGGTCACTACATTGTGGCGGACGATGCCTTTCCCCTCAAAGATTATTTGATGAAGCCGTTCAGCCACAGAGACATGCGCCTGGATCATCGGATCTTTAATTATCGGCTGTCGCGCGCCCGACGTGTCGTTGAAAACGCGTTCGGCATCCTGTCCAACAGGTTCCGCGTGTTTTTGACGAACATCGCATTAGCGCCAGAAAAAGTCGAGAAGATCGTCATGGCGGGCTGCGCCCTACACAATTTCCTGCGGGAAAAGATCGGCACCACAGCTACAGCTGACTACGAAGACCCTGCGACGCACTCGGTTACTCCCGGGTCATGGAGAGGCGATCTGGAGCTACGTCAGGCGACATTCCCATCGGGAACCAACGCAACGCAACGGGCCAAGACACAACGGGATTACCTCGTCGAATATGTAAACTCAGCGACAGGGGCTGTCCCGTGGCAGTCGGCGATGATCTAGACTGTATATATGGCTTAAATAGTGTAACGCGTGGACTACCAGCTCGATCTGTGATCCTACGTAGTATATCGGAATGTGTATATATGTCTATTTGTATCTGTTTTCTTAATAAAATTTTGTATATATGTTTTTGTAAATAAATGTGTATAAATTGTACATAAACCATTACGTTATAATTTCGAACTTCTAATTAACTACGTATCAGTACCTCAGCATCTTGCCTGCATCTTGGCGATGGTAGTGGGTTGTTGGTCACACTCTGCCGTCGCTGCAAGTGGGGTGCCAGGAACGAGAGCGACGTCTGTATCCATTTTTGACGGGCGGTCAGACGCTTTCCTGCAGAACCCGAGGCCGCTTGTTTCCGGAAACGTGTATACTGGGTGCGGAGATTCGTCATCCTTTTCTGGATGGACGCCGCTGTAAAAACAAATTATAGCCGTCTTGTATTCTATTGTATAATAATTTTCGGCATGTTGACATACAACGCGAGCCGTTTCACGATTAGAACAATTTAGTTTTGTGGTCATTAAGCTGATTATTTACGTTCCGCGATTACGATTACGATTACGATTACGATTTTTTGTAAACTTTTCAACGACCCAAAAAGTAACTTTGATTTGAAAAACAATAACTTTTAGTGTATTTTTCATGTGAGAGCGATGCCCTAAGCAGAAGCCAGCCGGCACTTTTTCAACCGCCGGCACATTTCACAACAATGATGACAAACAAATTCAATATTCTCGGGAAAAAACGGGCGTACCTGACTGTCCAATTTCAGCGGAGATCGCCGCCAACGCGCCCACTTTCTTGACTCTGTTCGAATACTCTTGGCAGGATACATCAAACAGACATGGCAGAGTTTGCCACATCTCTACCATCGCTACCTCCGCCTCGTTCGTCCAGTCCGCCATTTTGTAGCGTACTTGTATGGACAGGGTCACATGACCGTTCCCGGCCCGGCGATTGGCTGATGCGTTAAAACCCCGACGCGATCGATCGCCGACTAGCACACACCTACCGTATACGATACGACTGACCGCTCACATATACCGATTCACGAACGGGCCGATTCGTTTTTCGAATCGGTTGCGATTCGAGTTGTAAGCTCTAAAACTGAGTTTTATACGCGAATCGTAAGCGTCTAGTGTGCGCGGGGGCCGCACACCTAACGACTAAAACTCAGTTTTATGCGCGAAACGGGCAGTTTTAGATCGTATACGGGAGGTGTGTACTAGGCATAACCTTGCAGCTGGTCCTGGGTGGACGCTCAACAATAGAGGGAGTGCATGTGACGTCATTACTTAGCAATCCGCGGTCAGCGGGCTGCCATCTTGGATTACGAGCACCTTCCCTAGCCATGTTGTGAATGCATGCATATGCAGTAAAACAGAGTTTTCTTGTGTTATGCGAGGTTATGGGCAGTTTACATCCAATGTGTTTACTTACAGCGCTTTAGCAACAACTTCTGAGGCCAAGCTGCCCAAAAGAGTGACAAATAAACCAACAAATCAGTAAATAACCACAGTGTAGGCGGTTGCAAGCCTTCTGTATCTCATCCAATATGGCCACCGAAAGTTGCCTTGTTTTTTTTTTTTTGTTCAAGTGTTTTTATTCCTCTGAATACCATGTTGTCAGTGCTAATGCACTGGTCTTCCAGCCCTAATCACAATTGCCTCTACACAGAAAACAAATCTACAACAATATACAAATAGACAATTACAGGAAAATAAGCAAAAGATTGGTACATGAATGATAGTTAAAGAACAAGATAAGAAAAAAAGAAACATATGCGGGGAGGTAACTAAGTTAGACTAGTATGGTAGGCGTTAGTAGGGGGTGGGGCATAGCTGATTATCTTTCTAGTAGTAACATACTCTTTGAAAGGGTGATGGGGGATGTAGGGTGGGCCTTTGTGATTGAACTTACGTTCATGGTAATCTCAGGTGGGGCCTATTGAGTTAGTAAGTACGTTAATATTGATTAATCATGTACCTCAGTAGGATCCAACTACAATCATTTCCAGGCTCATGCCATTGTAGATGGGTTTTTGGTCTAGTTGGCTGCTACTGGTTGGGTTTACAGTGTTTGTTTGTTTGGGGGGGGGGGGGGGGGAAGCGGGGGGACAGGGAAAGGAATGGCAACACCGACCCAGTGTATCATTGATCTGCTTTGGCCTAGGCTGGTTGATTTAAATGTGCATGGAGGTTTATCTTGAAAGTTTTGTAACAATCACTGTTCCTGACACGTGCTGGTAGTTGGTTCCAGAGTGCTCCCCCAGAACAACCGGTGACTTTTTCATTTTACTAGTTTTAACATGCGGCACTTTCAGGAGGGTGGCTTGTGCTGCACCTGTGGCTTGTGTAGGTGTGTCTATGTAATATGGGTCTTTCGCGCGGTGGTACATTAGGCCTAATAGGTGCTTGTCTCTGCGAATATTTAGGGCATCTAGTTTAGCGTTATTGTGCATCTCAATGGTATGTAGTGTTTTTCCTTTAAATACTGTGCGCAAACCTCTATTTTGAATCTATTGTGACGTCATTGCACCCCCTCTATAGACTACATCACAGTTCCGACTGCGCATGCACTGAAAACGGCGTTGGGAGCAAAGCAATGGCATACACCCATTGAGTTTGCCGATACGCAGGGGGCAAAACTGGAATTTTATTCAAACTAACTAGAAATACATAACAATTTGGCTTAAGCCGTGTTCACACGGGCAATGTAAATCGATTCGTAGAAAGCGACTTGCCTAGTTCGCCTCACATTTCTCGTGTGAACGCACGTCTGATGCGGATTAGGGCTGATTCGACTCACGTGATGCGGATCCTGTAAACCACCTAAGCGAGGTAGTCTACGTGAATCGATTCCTGTGATGCGGATAATTTTGCCCGTGTGGACGCTCTGAGGCGGATTAAGCACCTCACACGCATGCGCAGTCGACACCTCAGGTTGTTGACTTTCCGGTCGATCAAAAGCGCATATTATATAATTTAATTAATGAAACCGCTATCTAAGCACAGATATTTTTTTCATCATTTATTTGTATGGTTTCACTGACCAGCAGAAGTTTTGACCGTTCCAAACCAATACGATTCAGTAATTACATATCTAGGTCGAACCCACACTCTCTGGTGCCAGCATCGTCGAACCCAAAATGGCGCTGGTTAGCCTGGACTTGCTCATGCGCAGCATTCGATTTCCGGCCTCAGTACTGCCCGTGGGAACGGGCCGCTAATTCGCCTCACCTGATTCGATTTGCCTGAATCGCCTCACATTTTGCCCGTGTGAACACGGCTATAAACATGGACGGAAGGATGCAATATAATAATATATTGAATATGTTTAAGACACAACTCTCCATAAACCATAGAATATAAATAAAAACATGAATAAAATAAATATAAAACTGACTCTGGCTATGGCTCTAACACTAGTCTGAGTGCCTAGATTTGTCTAAATCTAAATGCACATGGCATTAAGATGTGCTGGTTATATTGATGTAAATGCAATGCTGGATAAAAGATTAATATCTTAATTTATTATATATATTTTTTTAGTTGGTATTCTATGTTTCAAACAAGAGCTGAGATGAGCTGAAACTAGCACATTTCATAGCTGCACCCAGTGTATTAGCATGTGCCATGTGCTTCTTGCTGCTTTGTTTTGCTCTGATGCATCCCGGTGTTGCGGATTCCGAGGGACACCAGTTTCACAGGGACACATCGCTCCTGCACACGCGTCAAACTCGAACAGCATCGTGACTAACCTTATAAATTTAATATAATGTTTTTGCTAAACATGTTTTCTATATGTGTACCAAGCGATTTGTTTGTAGCTGGTGTAATTTTAGAGATATTTCACTTTTTCTGTATTGTCTGTATGAAGACTGCTCACGGCCATTGACAATGCCTTGAGTTTGACGGTACGCGCAGTGTAAAACGTTAGTTTTATTCAAAATTAATATAATTCAAGAACCCTAACCTTATAAATTTAATATAATGTTTTTGGTAAAGATGTTTTCTATATGTGTACCAAGCGATTTATTTCTAGATGGTGTAATTTGGGAGATATTTGACTTTTTCTGTATGAAGATTTGCTCACGGCCGTTAACAATGCATTTGAATGGAAGTGTCCCTGTGAAACTGGTGTCCCTCGGAATCCGCAACACCGGTGTGGCGGTTTCAGCTCGTTCCCGTGCTCAGGCGTGTCCCGTTGCTTCTGCGCATGCGCGGATTTCGCATCAACTCGGGTCACCCGAGACACTTATTGGCGTATGCGCACATCCTACAAACTCGGGTCGAATAATCGAATACGCTCGGGTGGACAATTTGTTCTTCTTTTTTTAATAACCGATAAAAGTACAGCAAAATAGGATTTAAAGTATTTTATGATGGCCTAGTTGACCTATATTTCCATTTCATTAATCTAAGTTATTCTTTTTTTGCACACTGCACGTGTATTTTCGACTCCACTCGCCGTGTTCTATTTGAAATTCGGATGACCCGAGTCGCCCGGGTCGTCTTAATCGATTACGGCCATGTTTATTAGATTCTGACGCATGCGCAGAAGCGAGGGACACGGCTGAGCACAGGAACGAGCTGAAACCGCCACACCACAATGACAGCGCCGCTGGAACCGTGATGTAGTCTATTAGGTTTTTTCATGTGGCCTAATAACAAAACTTTTTTAAAAGCTCATTTGAAGAGCTAATCGTTATATTGAAAAGACATTGCAATTTAATTCTGGTAACTGAACATATTCGATCATAGAATCATATTATTATTCAACTCTTAGACTATTTAGGCACGAATCCTAGAAAAGTAGAAGTGTCTGAAATGAAAGTGTCTATTCTTAGTAGAGTTTTGGCGTATTTTACGATATATAACTGGACCACATATTTACATTCATCTTTCGCATGAATAATGTTTATGTCTGAAAATCCGATTAAGTCTTTCATTATCACCGCACATTCTTATTTTATATGTTGTGATAGACAACAGAACAGTACAATATGCAGTAACAAGTTTACGACATTTGTCTGTGACCGAACCTACTTACGACAAAGGACCACATGGTGTTGAGATGGTTGTGCTAAAAGAAGTCAAACAGAATATGTTTTGGGGTAAGTTTCAAACAAAATATCTTCTAGTAATTAGCATGCGACATGATGTGATGTACGATCGATTGCTTGAGATCAGGATCACACATAATAAGTAATGTCATTAGTCTCGCATAAATTGTATTTTATTTGTAATATTTTCAAATAATATATTACCATGTGCTGACCCCCGTCGTCTCATCATGTGTTTGCCCGTGCCGGTAAATCCCGTTCACTATAATGTTATAACTAATATAAGGCTAAGGTGTATTCACTGTATGTATTATTAGAGTATACTGTATAATAGTATGTTTAAAAAATACCATGCGTTGAGATAGTTGAGTAATGTGTGTGTATATTACTATTACCGTGTAGCTATGTGTGAAAAGCGCCGATCGCCGCGAATCGGTTCGTCAACGGCGGTGTCATGGTATAAAACCCCGGCCCGATCGCAGCCCCTGCCGTGAAGACAGTTGACTAAGCATTTTTTTTTGTAAAATAAATTTAAAAGCTTTCATTAGATCGATTAAAAATATCTTAATGCGCGATTGAAGAGGAAGATCTGAAGTATTTAATGTAACCTAAGAGCAATTTGTGCTGAAAGTATTAAAAACAGAGATAATAGTGAAAGTTGGGATATTCTGAGTGTCAGTGCAATCTTCATACAGAAAAAGTGAAATATCTCTGAAGCTACACCACTTAGAAACAAGCTGCTTGGTACACATATAGAAAACATATTCGACGGATAGATTATATTAAATTTATACGGTTAGGTTTGTGCATTTCTATTAATCTTTAATAGACACTGGCAGTGTGTATTCGTTCTGCAGCCGAGCTGCGCCTGTTTACAAACTCCGCGCATGCGCAGAAGCCACGGCAGGGGTTGCGATCGGGCCGGGGTTTTATACCATGACAGCGGTACCGCTAGCTTCATTCCGCTGCGCGGAGCCGCTTTGCACTAGGTGTTACCATTTAGGTCGCCAAAAGGAGGGTTTTCTAGCTACAATTTAACTCTTGCTTTTATGACATAGACCACATATTTATCTACATCCTCATTGTTTAATTGTTTCAATTGGACCAGAATTAGTTTTAAAGGTTGATGGTTGAATTTCAAGTTTTACTTTTCTCCACAAAATCTTCATCAAATCACTCAAAAGTTGATTAAAATGTCCAATCAAAATATGCACATATTGTTCCTTTATTAGTTGTCTACATGTAAAATTTTAAGGATGTTTGATAGAGGGCCAAGAGAGTTATTTAATCCGCAGCACTTGCTTACAATCATAACAACTTGATGGTTGAATTTCAAGTTTTACTTTTCTCCACAAAATCTTCATCAAATCACTCAAAGTTGATTAAAATGTCCAATCAAAATATGCACATATTGTTCCTTTATTAGTTGTCTACATGTTGTAAAATTTTAAGGATGTTTGATAGAGGGCCAAGAGAGTTATTTAATCTGCAGCACTTGCTTACAATCATAACAGTGACCACTCTGTCTCACACAAACTGGCAGTTGGCATTCATGCCTCAGCCTTTGGGTGCCAACTTTTGGCTGGTTTACTATAGAACAAAGGGCCCATAATTAGGCATATTTTTCAACTTCAAAGTGATGTAACTTTCTTGATATTTACATTAGAAAAATTCTATGACTACCACGTTTAAGGTCTCTTCAAGCTCTTTCCACTGGAATAGGTTCCATTGAGATAAAATGCTTTTAAAATAAATACTCACATAGCTATAATTATTACGGAGCGACAACGATGATTGACTGGTCATGGGTGACGGGTAGGTACATCACATGAAAATTGTTGCACACTACTGCAAATCGGTAGACAGACAGCTCCAAGAATAGATTAAAGGATTTTTTAATTCGAGTAAATATGAATAGTCGTTCCAAAGTTATCTATGATTTAGTTTTTCTAGAAATCAACATTTTGTCCTATTGGTTATTTGGTAGGGACCACACACGAAAATTTTAAAACAGGTCTAGAACACCATAAATAGTACAGAATTGAAGTACTTCAAATTCTGAGTTGAATACACCTTTTTTTTAAAGTTCTATAGCATTGTTAATAAAATAGTTATGATGGTTTTCATTTCACTCTTTTGTCTTAATTCCTGGACACTTTACTATGGGGGAACTTGGTGAAACCACATGCAAATATAGCCCACAAAAATTTCAAAATCAACAGATTCCAACATCAAATATATCACTGCAAAGGTATTGGAAAGACCTTTCTAATGATACCTAAATCAATATCCTGTGACAATTATAAAGGAAGTTGTGACACTTTATAAAACGGCGATCGGTGGTATTACATTGCATTTTGAAATCGTTTTTTACAAATCGACATACTGCACCTTACTGCATCAAGCCACAACGTTCACTCAAACATAGTTTAAAAGAGAACAGGCCATAGAATCAGTTTATACATGTTTAAGTTAGTTTAAACAAGGTTTGATGTAGATTTAAGGGTAACAAACTTATCTTTCAACTTAAGGCTGCATTCCATATACGCGTAATGCGAATGCGACAAAAAATCGAAATGCCTTGAAACCTATGAGCTACATTCCATACACGCGTAATGCGAATGCGACAGAAATCCATTATCCCGATCGACCCATGTAGCGATCGATGCGTAAAGGTGGTGCGAATAGAAAAGCATCAGTCGCATTTGTCCATTGATATAAGGCTGGAGGAGGCGACTGATAATTACGGACAGCCGGGACAAGGTGGTGCGAACAGAAAAGCATCAGTCGCATTTGTCCATTGATATAAGGCTGGAGGAGGCGACTGATAATTACGGACAGTCGGTCTTCATGGGACGGTGCAAACATGTAGGTTTATGCGGCGGACCTGTTAGGAAGCAGTCTTCATGACACATATGAATAATGGGATAGTGCAAACATGTAGGTTTATGCGGCGGACCTGTTAGGAAGCAGTCTTCATGACAAATATGAATAATGGGACAGTGCAAACATGTAGGTTTATGCGGCGGACCTGTTAGGAAGCAGTCTTCATGAGAAATATGAAGAATGGGACGGTGCAAACATGTAGGTTTATGCGGCGGACCTGTTAGGAAGCAGTCTTCATATTTGGGACGGTCCTAACTAGGTATGTGCCAACAAAATTCAAACCCCTTCAATAATAAAACAAAAGTCACCACTGGAAAGAGCTTGAACCGCCCTTTAATATGACACCAAGATTATGGGGATAGGTGAAGTATTAAGGAAGTTATGGGGTTTTCCATCTCTGAAATTGGTCATTATTTTCTTACATTAAATTAAGGTATAAGCACTAGATTTCTGTGACCGAAATTGGTCACTTTTATGGGAAAATGGATGTAATTTCTTTAATAATTGAGATATCTAGATGAAATTTGGACTGAAGCTAGATTAAGATATGTTCTATTGATATAATTCAATAAGGGTTCTGCATTTCTATTAATTTTGAATAAAATTGCGGTTTTGCACTATGCGTACCGGCAAACTCAATGCATTGTCAATGGGCCGATTTGCGCGAGGCAGAGACGAGCCTCAGAAAAAGTGATAGACACAAATCATACCTGTTGCATCCCTACTCGTGCCGATTCTGAGTGGCTAGTCACAATTTCCCCAAACTCAACACTATATAAGATTAATAATGGCTGCACAGTCCAATTAACTTTTCTAAACTTGAGATTGCTAAAAAAAAAAAGGGTGCATTTTCAGGTTGAAAATGAGTGAAACTTTTGAAGTTTTTATTGGAATAGCAAAACTTAACCAAATTGAAATATTGTTAAACTAAGCTGTAAAGGGATTCCTATACTACATAATATACAAAAATCATGAAGATTGACCAAGGCAAACCAATTATAGAGCCGTTTTTCTAAACCCCTACCAAAAAACGGTGCGATTGGCTGGATCAGTTTTGTTGTAAGAAAATATCCGCCGCGAGTCGCCGTTTGCGCACATACCTATCCTAACATCCCTCGAAACAAGCTAAACTGAGCCATGTTTGGACCGTCCCATTCTGTGTGTGTGTTGTGTCTCTGTGTGTGTTGTGTCTGTGTGTATATATGTGTCTGTGTGTGTCTCTTTGTCAGAGACACAGACACACACATAGAGAGAGACACAGAGTCACACACACAGAGACACACACACAGTCACACACACTTTTTATATACTTTACGCACTACGCGTATATGGAATGCTGGCATTCGCATAACGCGTTACGCATTACACGTATATGGAATCCTAGCTTAAATCTGTGTGCCGAATCAAGAAGAAATGCTGAAATATGCTTGTTTTTGGACTCAAAGACTTGGAAAGACTCTTCAGAATTATTAGTTGAAGTAAGCAGTAACTTCTGTCCTCCCAGAATGCAATGCAAAGCTATTTACTCAAGCATTTTTGCTGCCAAAACCGCTCTGAAGCTTTCAATGGCCGCTTTGACATGCACAGAAAGCTGCGCAGCACCGCCGTTTGTGGTCGCTACTATTGGAATAATTGGTTATAGCTATTAAGTTGTGACCATTTGTTTTCGAGGATAGGTACATTTCTTTGCATACACAAATTTAAAAGCACTGTAGTGTCTTTCCAAATGGACTGATATATACACAATGTAGGTATCAAATGAAAGATAAATAACTACATATTGAGGATTGACAGACTACTAGAATGATTTTCGAATGTTACTTATCTGTTCGTTGACTTTTTCAACAGCTTGTGAAAATGGCGGGAAATCAGCACACACAAATTTAAAAAGAACTAGTTCGGTCAATTCTTTATGGATTTTGATAAAATAAAAACTAAAACCTGGTCAATTTAATGTCCTTCAAAAGAGCAGCAGATTCACAACAATTTGAGCAGAGCTAAAGCCCCGAATCTGCGTTTTCGTGTGCGATGAAAACGTCGCAAATTTAGCGTGTTAAAAGCACTGTAGTGTCTTTCCAAATTGTCAGATATATACACCCATATAGTTATCAAATGAAAGCTAAATAACTAAATATTGAGGATTGTCAGACTACTAGAATGATTTTTGAATGTTACTTATCTGTTCGTTGACTTTTTCAACAGCTTGTGAAAAGGGTGGGAAATCAGCGCGAGCAGCTACCACCGCGGCGATTCCGCCGATGCACACACAAATTTAAAAGAACTGTAGTTCTGTCAATTCTTTATGGAATTTGGTCAAATAAAAAGTGCTACCTGGTCAATTTAATGCCCTTCAAAATACCAGAAGATTCACAACAATTTGACCAGAGCTAAACCTCTGAATCTGCGTTTTTGTGCACAATGAAAACGGCATGGATTTAGCGCGAACAGCTACCACCGCGACAGTGCCACCGATGCACACACAAATTTAAAATCACTGTAGTGTCTTTCCAAATGGACAGATATACACAATATAGGTATCAAATGAAAGATAAATAACTAAATATTGAGGATTGTCAGACTATTAGAATGATTTTCGAATGTTACTTATCTGTTCGATGACTTTTTCAACAGTGGTTGACTTCAACAGCTTCTAAAACCATGAGAGGTATCCCCTAATGCACTACAAACTTTTTCCAAATGTAAACAAGGTTGTGATTGGTCAATTCTGATGATGGCAAGTCATTTGCATAGGATTTGTGAATGGGTTTTACAGAGCACCTCTGAATATAGGCATATAGAAACCAGGTCACAGAGTTCAGCTGCAGTAGTGGAGACAGCTATATCACAAAACCCCAAGCAGGATTTGATGTACCTATCATAGTTGCTGGTAGATAAATGATTGATTGATTGGTGGTTGCTTTACGCCGTATCGGCAGCATAGGCCATATTCACGGCGAGAAATGTTTGTTTTTTGTTCAAACCATTGCTTTTACATGTAAAAGCAGACAATCAATTATGTGCCAATAGACACTCATTAAATTAGAAAGCTCACAATCATATATTTGTGGTCAAGGGAAACAAATTCCCATAGAAAAAGAAAAGTTTTATTAATAATTGATAGAATTTATTTTGTAATCTATATGAGTTGGTACAGTCCAGCTGCCCTCAAAAAGGCTAAAATGTTTTCTTGTTTTACTTTAGTAAAAAGGTCACGCATACTGTCTGCAGTGTAGAATCGTTGGCGCAGGGCCAACAAGTCAACGACATAAAAAGAATAATTGTTGCTTCTTACATTGTGAAATTAGGCTCTCCATTCATTTCCCCCCGCTTTTTCGACAGCTTTTATATAGGGTTGGTATTCACCCGTGTACTGCAAGTACGGAGTGAATCATTTATCATTAATAAACTTAAAGAAATTGAGCCATCTGTGGGAAAACCACCACAGACTCATGCGGGAGCTCGGCGGGACCAAGTGGTCCTTAGCCACTGCCGTATTGGCCACTCGTAGCTTACACATACTTTTCTGCTCAAGGGGGAGCCTTCCCCTGAATGTATTGGGTGTCAGTCCCCACTGACACTCAAAACACATTTTACTAAGTTGAATTTGTTTCCCTTGCCCACAAATATATGATTGTGAGCTTTTTAATTTAATGAGTGGCTATTGGCACATAATTGATTGTCTGCTTTTACATGTAAAAGCGATGGTTTGAACCAACACAAAAAAACATTTCTCGCCATGAATATGGACTCTGCTGCCGACACGGCGTAAAGCAACCATCAATCAATCCTAGGGTGGAATCCGCTGCCGGAACCTACTAGGTGGCGCCAACGTCATTATATTAGCAGGGTCTGTACGGGGCCTGGAAAGTCTTGAAATGCCTCAAACTTCATTTGCCCCATTTCAGGGCCTTGAAAACCCTTGAATCCCATTAAACTGTCCCCACTGATCTAAATTAGTTTGAAATTACCATTCGCCATCGTTGTTTCCCCGACTGAAATCCAACTGAAAATATTCTTGAATTCCTATCGAAAACAGCCTTGAAAAGCCTTGAATTCCCTATCTTTGCATGTGTACGGACCGTGTAATACAGTCTTCAAAACTTTCTCTTTGACTAGGCGTGGCGTTGGAAAATGGGAAGCAGTACACCCAGACTGTGTCGACATCCTTCCACATATCATGTGCTGCACTCGAAGTTGGGTCGGACAATGGTGAGTATAAAACTGTAAGCATCAGGAAGAAATACTCATCGAATTTCGGAGATACTGGGAATATGATTTGGTGCAAACACTATCTGAGACTCTCAAAAGGTGATAAGTAAAATGGGACAAAACTTTGTCCATTGTAATCATCAACATATGCATTTGCTCAGGATAAATTGATTTGTTTTTTACATGGTGTTTTATAATCCCAATAGAATATATATTGAAGCAAATGTCCTTATGTTTTCAGTGTAACTGTTTCTGTGCTGTTTTCTGTCAATCGTCACGCGGACAAAAAAGTTATTAGTTATCACCTTTTGAGACAGGCTCATCTATTCTGAACTGATTAGAGATGGCTCTTTTCACAAGCCCAGTCGGAGATGTAGTTGCAGGCTATATTAGTTTTTGTTATCCTATTTTTTCCATGATGCCCTATTTTCATTTTTTAAATAGTATTTTTTAAATCTATTGACCCGTTGCATCTTTTTTTTCCTTCAGAACGCCATGATTTGTCTCTTGAAAATGTCACTTTTGCAACATTTGTGTCAGGAAATGTCTTATTTTTAATGAAAGATTTGGGGGACAACTAGTAAGCAGGGTTTGCCTACTAAGTCACTGGGTATGTCAATTTAGGCACTTTTTTTGCCTGTACACTGTTAACATGTGGAGAAAGTTGACAAAATACAATAATTTCACCAACGGTCCAAATTTGAAGAGAAAAAAATTGGTATTTCAATTGTGCAAATTACACAAAATGAAAATTTTTAGGTATCATCTTCTTTATTCCTCTGTTGTCTGGCTAGAAAAAAAACAACATTTGATAATTGTTCTATAGATATGGTGTGTACCAAATATGAGGTTTTCATTTCATGAGCTTTGAAATATGGCAGTTTGAATTATTTGCATGAACACCCACAATGTTTTTTCAATCTGTCATATCATTTTGGAATGCAGTTAGAGCCTTGCAATTTTGCATGTGATAATACTTTGGTAATAGGTATGTTTCATATGATTTGATCAATTTAAAAAAAATTAGTTGTATGCCTATTATGAGGCACTTTCCCCAGTTAAAAATAACATGTTTACATTGCTGATACAATAAAAATATATATATAAATTAATTGAAAGATGAAAGTATATTAACATTACCTTTAATACTGTAAATGACATTTCGTTGTTTATATACTAGACTACTATTTATTTTTCTACATTCGTTGAAACATATATATGTTTTTTGAACATTTAATATTATTATCATGTGGATTCCATATTTTTATACCATATATAGATTTACAATGAGACTTTTGTTATTCCATTATCGCCTACCTTGTATGCAATTGGATATCTTTTTCAAACAACCAGAATGCATCAACAAATTTTTAAAAATTTGTTATAATAGCTTTATTAGAACCCCAGATATGATGATTTAAAGGTGCGGAAATCAGACCCTCTTGCCTATAGTCAGTAGCATTACAAAGTGTGGTAAAATTGTGACACTTGACAAACCTGCACTGATTCAAAGTAATGCTACGTTGTTCATTTCCAAGGTAATGTCTCAAAACCTTCTAGTGACATTCACAGATATAATTGCAAAAATACACCATCAACCAGAACCTTTTTTTTTTTTTTTAAATCATTTTCGTGCACCACAAAAGGCGTCTGCAGTGTGACCGGCAAACTTACGGAATGTAAAAAAAACAGCAGTGCAGAAATTCAGATCGCTATGAAACTTCACATTAATAATTAAGACATTAAATGATTAGTCTACCTAGAAGAAGGTCTGCTTAATAGCAGGAGTGTCATAATGTAGACAAAGTTACCTTCAACTTCAGAAAGCTGGGTATCTGTCAATTCCTATTGGATTTTGATCAGACAAAAACTAGAATCTGTCAAAATTAGTGTCCTTCAAAGTGGTACCATTTGTACCCTATTTTGAGCAGAGCTACTATCCTAACTCCACATTTTCGCGAACGATGAAAAAGGCAGCGCTGAAAAGTGATGACGTCACCTCACTGGTTTAGCGAGACCGGTAAGCGTGGCAGATGTCCAAGTGCCTATGCCTTGCTATCGATTTCCCTTTTTGTTTTGTTGTGAGGCCACTTTCATCCCTGATTGTTAACTGGTGTTCTCTACTAGGAGGCCAGCGTGTGGCAGTGATGCTGCAACATGAGAAAGTTGAATTCCTGCTCTGTACCCTCGACTCAGTGAGCAATTTCCAACATGCTCTCGACCTTAATTTCACGGAGGGCGAAGAAATCTGCTTCTTTATAACTGGTCATGGTAAGTCACATTATCTTTATGCTAACTTATATACTGTAACGAAATTGTTATTATGCGATGTTTTTACTGTTATCCAATAGCCACTTCTCTAGCTTTTCGTGTATCAAGAAGAAAATGCATTAAAGAAACTAAATAGTATTTGAGATGTTCTAATATTCTTACGTAAATTGAGCATCAGCTATGGACCAGTCTTCAATAGGAAGAAGTCCAGGGATCGTAAAGGTCTTTGCAGGGATGAAAGTTCCACATGATTTGCACGATTTAATAATTGTTCACTGTTTAACGTTCACAAATTGCCTAGAACATATATAATATGACACAAAATGGTCAGTTCGAATCCAGTTCTCTTATTACCTTCGATATTGTTAGGACATGAAACCTAATCAAACAGCAAAGCAACTAGTGAGTGCAGCGAGAGAAAGGGGGGATTGGCAGCATGAGCGATAATAGTCACAAGGATAGCCTGTACTGACTGGTCAGTGGAACGGAACTAGGAGAGAAGTGTGCTAAACTTGACTTCTGGGAATTTTCCGCGATTCCCTGACAGTGCTAAGCCTATGGGATAAATCCATGTTTTCGCTGAAATTTGCCGTGTCGACAAGAGCTGTCATATAACGGCGAAAAGTTAGTGGTATATTTATTATTATTATTATTATTATTATAAGAAGGGAAGCTGTTTTAATGCTGTATCATCAACAAAAACTAATACAGTAGTAGTATCTGTTTTTTTCGCCATAATTATGGTCCTTCTAGTATGTAATAGTAATAATAATTACTAGGATAATGTGCTATTATTGGAGCAACATTATTTACAGATAATATCACCATAGGTTTCCACTTTTTTTCCGGGAGACCCACTGTAAACCTGAAATGTCCTAGAATTTTATAATTCAGGATTCCAGGCCTGCGAAGATCCTTGCAAATGGAAAATTATGCCTATTTAAAGCCTATTTTCTCCAACGTGCCTGAACTTTAATCAGTGTCGTTTTATATTATGAAGTGATTTTTGTGGGTTTGTGATCATGACTCTTGATTTTTATATTAAAACTGCATATGTTCGCTGTTATTGTTTTAATGCATATTTACACTACACAGTGCATTCACTATGAATACGGTCATATTTCAGGGTATTTTAATTTAATACACATCCTTGAGTTTTGGACTGGAGTGTCCTAGAATTTGATCTGTCGAAATGGCTATGAACCCCATAATATTGATTTGTAATATAATCACTTGCTATTGAGAATCAGCTATGGACCTCTCCTCAATGGAAAGCTCTGCTTCTAAGCCAGTGTTGTTCTGATATTGGTGGCCTGTCATGGGCGCGGGGGGTGATCAAATGAAACACAGTTTGTCCATTCAAAAAAATGTATGCGTGTGGCAGGGGGTCACTGAACACAGGTACTTGTATAGTATTGTAGTAGTCCGGGCATGAGCTCCACTACCATACGGTGGCGTGCAAGGACTGCTCCGTCATCGGTGCGCTAGGTGGCGGTACGGTAGCTGCTGGGCAGCGTTGCGACAGGGCTGCCATCTACTGCATGCAGCTGGCGTAACCTTTTCCTCCCCCTCCCCCCTACTGTTGACGTGGGACCTGGCGTGGCAGAGGCGGGTCACTTTATCGTGGGCGCCGCAGTGAGCGGAGAGCAAAATAAAGACATGGAAGAAGCAAGCGTACTTGTTCTTGTTCTCCTGCTTGCTTGGGGGGTCTACAGCGTGAAGGTCGAGTTCCGGGCGGCCAACAAAGGGGCCATCACAGAATTTAGGTTCAGTTTAATGAACTGGTTCCACTCCTGCTGTTCAATACTAATGCCTAAAGCTGTTCAGCATTGAAAACAAGTTCTATCTTATATGTCATCGTCATTATCATCATCATGCTGTCGGTCGTGATGCTACAAAGACTGCTTTCATTACTTGACTGCCACTCTCCATTTAGCTCTCTGCTGTGAGAGTTGCGTCCATGAGTCGGTCTTAATGTCTCTCAGCTTCAGGTTTCTCTTGATGGTATGCCCTGCCCTCTCTTTCTGTAACCAGAAGACAGTAATCTTATATGTATAGGGTAAATAAATTTAAAAAAAGATTAAAATGTAATTCCGTAATGCAAACAGCATGCGTGATCTTTTAACCAATGTCAAACAAAAAGTTTGATTAATCTTATTATGGGCAAGACCAGACGGGATGGCCGAATGAGTTAGAGCGCCTGTCTTCTGTGCTGGTAGATTGTGGGTTCGAGCCCTGGTCGAGTCAAACCAATGACTTAAAAATTTATACTGGTTGCTTCCTAACCTGGCACTCAGCATTATTAGGATAGGACAAGGACTGGTTAGCTCAGTATCCGGATAATGTGAGTAGGATATCGGGTCATGGTGCCGGCATCCTGGTTGCCCACTGGGACAGCCCTATTAAAGTCGCCATGAGTGTGCACTGTCACAAGTCGGTACCCGTCCTGATATGACCTTAGATGTTGCTGGGACGTAAAACAACAAACAAATATTGAGTGCGACCATGACCTCATAGCTTATTAAGCAGATTTTGTTTTTTAAAGATACCTTTGATGATAGCTTCGATGAATCCGAGATTTCATGGGTTTCCACGATTTTTTTGGTATTCACCTGTTAACGTTCACAAAATGCCAATATATATGACAGCCCTGTCCTGATATAACCAAAGATGTTGCTAGGATGTAACACCCCGAGAAACCATATATGCAACCAGTTAAGCTGGAACGTACCTGAATAGAGTGGTTCCAGATTCTGCCGATAGATGTCATTAGCTTAACTGGCTATTAGTTAGTTCGGATCCCATTCTTATATTACATTCTAAGGATGTTTGTAGAACATAAAAGCCAAATAAGAATGTTGTACATGAGCGATAATATAGTCACAACAAGCCGAGTTGAACTTTCGGCATTTCCACGCGATTCCCTGGCACTGCTATTCCTATGGGGGGGGGGGGGGTGGAGTCACGTTTTAGCAGAAATTCGCCATTGGCGCCACGATCTTGGTCGGATCTGATTTCTGCATTTTTTGCAGGACACTTACTTTCATCCTGGTTAATTTTCCAGTTAATTTTTTATCTTAATCTGTTTAAAATAAAAATGTTAAAATGGTTTGCTGTTCATGTATTGCTTTTGTGCTTGGATTGCAGGCGTTGTTCACCTGTCGGGCTACTTAGTACCAGAAGACACAACAGACGGGGAGTTTGGTGATTACGTGGGCAGCATGTCGAGTGGCGACGATTCGGATGAAGAGGATGATAGTGATGAGGGTAGGTGTGCAATATTGGTGTACCCACGGATTCGGACCCTGGTGGAGTCAAACCAATGACTTAAAAATTGATACTTGTCGCTTCCTAGCCAGGCGCTTGGCATTATTAGGATCGGCCAAGGACTGGTTGGCTCAGTGTCCGGATAATGTGACTGAGTGGGATATCAGGTCATTGTACTGGTGGTCTGGTCTCCCAGTGGGGCAGCACTATAAAGTCACCATGAGTGCACACTGTCACAAGTCAGCACCCATCCTGATATGATCTTAGATGTTGCCAGGGCATAAAACTCCCAACAACCAATCAACCTTTTTAGGTGTCATATTGCAGTGTTAAGTTTTCATTAAACTTCTCAAACAAATTAATGTTAAGAGTTCAATATCGACGCCTCTGCCAATGTAAGTCATGAGCATGTTTTCTGCGGAGAATTATTCCGAATTCTGCTGGTCTGTCAAGGATTGAAGCTGCGATCCAGGTCAACCAGGTCGCAGCTTCAGCTTACACAGATGAAGTTGGGTTCCACAGCTTTTAAATCTTTCTTTTCTTGAAGTTTTATACTGCCTATTATGGATAAGTCTGAATGGACTTGTTTTCACCATTAAACAGTTTGTCGATAGAAAGCCCGAGCCTACACTTTTACCGACCCAATGGATTTTTAAGCTCCAACACCACTTAGACCTGGTATGAGAGTAACTGGCCTTTGATGACACTGTAATTTATACACAGCAGTGGAAATCCAAATTGACAGAGGTGGGGGGGATAGGGAATCGAACCACCAACCTTCAGATTAGGAGTCTGACCTAGAAAAAAAACGTTCTTATTATTATTACTCTTCTTTTTCTTCTTTTCCTTCTTCATTCTTTCTTAACTTGTCATCGCAATACCAAAGTTACTCAATAATTAAGATATCCTCTTTCAGAGATCCCTATACTGCAGGAAATTGAAGAGGTGTCGGGGAAGCGAAAAAGGATAGTGAAAGGAACCCTTCCAAATAAGAAGCGAAAGAACTCGCAGGAAGCAGAAGAACACGACGTGAGTTTAAGAAATGCCTAGTTAAACAGGGATGTTCAGTTTTTAAGCGGATTTCCGTTTTTTCACAGCCTTGGGGTCATTTTTTGTATATAAGTGTAACCGGAAATTTGTGGTCGGGATAATAATCTCGGCTTGATTTCCTCTTTTTTGTTTACCTTATACCACTATCATCCCTATTAAAGTTCCATAGTCTGTAGGTTTTGAGTTTTTGTCATTTTCTGAGATAAGATATATTAGGCTGAACGTTAAACTTATAGTCCATCTTCCTTTAGTTTGAAGTAACTTTGATTATAAATGACAAACTTTTGAGATAGTTTGGATGCAAACAGGCAACATTAATTTTGGCAGTATGCCAAAAGTCTGACGTCATAGGCTTCAACGGGAACAGCTTTTTGTGTGGCAACAAATAGTTAATAAGTGCATCGGTATCTGAGTTGGATATGTAGACTCAAATCTAGGTTGGGATTTGGGTTTTGAAAATTTGATTCGTTCATCGGATTGCAACTGTAAAGAATCAGGTTAACTATGCCTCTCCCAATGTCTGTATCGCCTCATGTCACATCTTGTGTGATATTGCATTTGTAGTTATGTGAACTGCGATCGAGACCAAGTGGTTCTCACCCGTCGCCACTTTTGGCTACCTCATGCCTTCTTACGAAAGGGGGAACCACCCGATTGTATTTGGTGTCAGCCCCCGCTGATACATTTTACTTTTTGTGTAAATTTGTATGACCTTATGAATCACAATTAACTTGCGTGACCTCTTTACAAACGTATAGCATGAACGAATTTTAGAATTCTTGAGGACAGCCAGACTGTATCACCTTGTAACTGGTGTTACCTGTCTTTTTACAGAAATTTTACTGTCTTTGGACATTTGTTTCTAGACCAAAACAGCATATTATTTGATCTATTACGTAAGTGAGTAGACAACACAATTAGTTTGGTTGAGCTATCTGGCTGGACCCTCCTTAAAAGGCCCCTCCGCTTTATTAAAGTCAAAATTCTGCGTGTGAGACAGATAGTTGGGGGGAGGGGGGGGGCATGCACGCACATGACCCCCCACCCCCCTTGAGTCGTTAGCTCCCTGTATTGGGAGCATTGAACTGGTAGCCAAGGTGCTCCAGCCCAGTTTAATGAACAAATGTCAAAGCAAGTAAATGCAAACATAAGAAGTGCCCCCTACCGGAGCACATGTCGGCCTGCTGGCTCGAAGTACAAAGTTACACAATAATATCACTCCGTCGTATATCATCTTTATCACTCTGGTGGCCCGCAGGCACCGTTATATTATAATAGCACTCCGTCGTATATATTCCTTACTGGCCTGCAGATATTTTAATTAACCACATTGATCATATAGCAACACAGGCATATATATGTAGGTTAATAGCGGACAAGCAATGCATGTGGACTCCATTCCAAATAATATACGCATAACGAGTTATACAACACATTAATATACTCAACTTTTTTTCTCTGGGTATGGCCTTTGCTGCGATATGATTAATTTGATTTTAAAATTTGATGGTGGTTTGTAATAATTATCATGAAAGAATTATGGATTTTTTTGTGAAATTGTGTATGAACGTACGTTAGCTGTGAACTATATACAACTTTTTGAGGTGACGTGCAGCGTGCCGATTTTGACAGAGCTAGTTCTGAATCAAATCACCACCCCTCACTCCCCACCCCGAGAAAAAAACTCCTTTAAAAACGTGGGGGGAGGGAGCGGGGACCCAAACCGAACCAAAAAATCGAGCCTTTGTTCTGGCTGTGTTCAATAGACTATTCCCTTGTTCTGTGTTCGCTTGTGACCTTGTGACGTGCCACAGAGACAATGAACATGTTCATTCTCTATGTTCCCAGTCAGTACGTCACATGTGCCGTCCACATTGCCATATGGTCCCTGGGTCCAACCTGTGGGAACGGCCACTAAGCAAAACACAGGTTCATTGTCTGTGGCACGTCACAAGCGAATATGGGACACAGGAACAGTCTATGGATACATGGCCTTATAGAATGTTTGCCTGTGGTTGCCATGTTATATCCGCTGTTACAGGTGTATTACATTGATTTCTGTCAGTTATGAAATTGCCTGCTGTTAAATTGCACGATGACCTGGTGTACTTCTAGGATCTCAATAACTCAGAGAACGATGAAGACAGTGATGAGGACCCAGAATGTAAGTTACAGAAAACTCTTCCTTTAAAAGATAATATATTTATCGAATAAGGTTCATGGGATGATATTTTTCCCTTTTTAAGCCGATTTCCGTGTTTTTTTCAGAGCCTGGGGGGCTTTTTTTTATATGGGTGTAAATGGAAATCTGCTGTCGGGATAATAATCCCGGTTTGATTTCCGCTTTTTTTGTGTGCCTGAAACCACTATCATCCCTGGGTTCACAAAATGCCATGGATATATATATATGACAGCAATTGATGAGTTCTAATTCCATTCATGACCTTAGATAAAGCTACTAGGATATAAACCCCACAAAAACAGAAAAGCCATGGGTGATTGCATAGAGACAAAGGAATTGTGAGCATAGGCGATAAGTCATAAGGCCAGTGGAACACTCTCCAAGGATAATCTGTATTGATTGATCAGTGGAATGGAGCTAGGAATGTGCTAGGAGAGGAGTGGTTGAAACCTGACTTCTGGGGATTGTCACGATTCCCTGACAGGGTCGAGAGGAGAAATTCGCCCATTATTTCCCTTCTTTTAATAATCACAATAATTACTATGATAACATGCTATTCCTGGAGCAACTCTATTTACAGATAGGTTTCCGTGGCTTTTTCTCCTTCATTTTCATCCCTGATCTATTGTACCTCCTTTACTTTGATCAGACTTTCATTTAAAGATCACCAATGACAAACAAAATTTACCGATTGCATATACTGTTGGCTTGTTAGAGTGGGCATATTGATCGGTGTTATTTTGTACGTCTAGTTATGTACAGTTTGTCTTGTAACTTTGAAAAAGAAGACAAAATGTTACCTACGTCTTTTGACATGACTTTCACCATTACTACAGTAGTTTCTGGGAAAATCTTAAGTGACAATAAATTTTTAGTAATTTTTCACTGTGAATATGGCCTTCGCTGCCAATAAGGCATAAGATTTCACCATCAATCAATCATCGATCTGTACAGTTTCAGCAATGGATTTGGACCTCATGCGGTCTGACAGTGACGATGACAGTGACGATGACGATGAGGATGACAGCGAAGATGATGAGGAGGATGAGGATGACAGTGCGGATGGGGTTGGCAGTGAGGAAGAGAGCAATGCGCCAAATGATCTGAGCGGAAGTTTCCTGAAAGAGAAAACTCCACGAAACGGGCAAATGAAGGCATCGCCCAAGAAGACGCCAAAGATTCAGATGGTGGCTGGAGCAGATGGGAAATCTCCCAAGTCGGGCAAGACACCGAAGAGCGAAAAGAAAGTAAAGCAGCAGCAGCAGCAGAATGCACCCAAGACACCCAACACGCCAAAGCTTAAGGTAAAACAACATGTATAGTCACCATTTGTTTGTGATTCAGGGATGAAAGATCTCCGCGATTTCGCGGATTTCCTCGGGCGTTGATATTCACAGGTTAGCGTTCACAAAATATCAATATATTATACATATATATAGTATTATATTGGTCCGAATCCCATTTTTATATGACCATAGCTGTTGCTACAACATAGGCATGGGCGATAAATAGTCATAACAAGGACAGTTGAAACCTGACTTCCTCATTTTTCAGTGATTCCCTGACGATGCTAATCCTATAGGTGGGGGGGAGGGGGGAATCCACGTTTTTTTCGGAAATTAACCATTGGCACCAAACACTGCTACATCTACTTACCGGACAAGGTGGAAGAATCTATAGAGAGCAGGCTTTCCGTTTGGAAGGTCGTGAGTTCGATTCCCGACCTAGTCAAACCAATGACGTACAAATTTGATACTTGTCGCTTACTAGCTTGGCGATCGGCATTACCAGGATATTGCATGGGCTGGTTAGCTCAGTATCAGGATAATGTGACTGAATGGGATACCGGATCATGGTGCCTGCGGCCTAATCTTCCAGTGGGGCAGCACTATAACGTCGCCATGAGTGCGAAGTCACCAAACCAATGTGCATAGATGGGAGGACTAAGTCAATTTAATAGAACCCGTTACTACGGAAGCTTATGGTGGTCGAATCTTTACGTGCATTCCAAAGAAATTTTTTTTCCAATACCTCCAAAATTAACCATTTAATTACAAGTAAGTTGGGTTTAAATAATATATTATAATGATCACTCTAATATGTATGAAGAAAATATATATGGGTCGTTCTCATAAGTTGTCTACCACTTTTGTGACATGGAAACCAAAGTAAATACATTCCAAATAATAGCGGAATCCATATTCATATGAAAAAGTGTTATGTTGTGCATATGTCAGTTAAACTTTAGTTTTTTCACTTTGGGATTTTAATCTCATACAAATTGAGAAAGCTGTTGAAATTAACCGTGTAACATCCATCTATAACATCATTTTAACACACATCCATAACATCATTTTAGCACACAATAAATTCAAACAAGATTTTATTGATTTCACTTAAGCCAAAAGAATTGTTTCTTACAAGAAAAGAGAGGAAAAAACATTTGGGTGTATGGTGTCGAAATTTACTATTTTCACTTTAGCACAAAATCCTATAAGCATATTTTGGATACATTTTCTGGGATAGAATAAATGCATCTAATATAGCATTACTAACATAATTAATACCGAATCAACAATAACTTTCACTTATTACCCCCGCAAAAGAAGGCAAAGTCGTTAACAATGTAACGTGAAAACCACAAATGTGTTACAGTTTCAAACCCACATTGCAGAACCATCGAAACATGTAACGTTAATAATATTGTTTTAACTGTCGCAGTCGGCTGGAACACCAGCCACTCCGTCCACAGAGGGTAAGAAGAAGAAGAAACAGAAGCAGCAAGATGCGCAGGCCAGTCCAGACAAGGTATGTCTGCAGCTATGGACCCAGCATCACATCTAATGGCACTTCCAGAGGGATTTTACACTGAAAAGCATGCATGAGCTTTCATAATATATAATCAGCAATGAAAGATCCCCCCCCTCCTCCCCATATTTCGCGGATTTCTGCGATGTTTTTCTTTATTCACCAATTAACATTTATAAAATGTCAATATATATGACAGCAATTGGTTAGTCTAAATCCCGTTCTTATATCACGTAGATGTGGCTGGAACATAAAACCCAAACAAGGAAAGTTTCTTCTTGTCCTGGTGTGAACTTAGGTGTTGCCATTACATTAAGCACAAAGAACACATATTTTGGCACGGGTGATAATACAGTCACAATAAGGATAGTTGAAACCTGACTTCCTGCATTTTTCCAGTGATTCCCTGGCAGTTCTAATCCTATCGGGGAATGTCCATATTTTCGTGGAATTTGCCGTTGGTTTTGTGGTGCCATGGTCTCAGCCAAATAGACCCCGACAGTTAGGCTGGTGACATCTATCACCAGAATCTGGAATCACTCTATTTGAGTACCCAGTACATTCATCGAGTGCTTATGATTTCACATGCTGTATCTCAGTAAAGAATGCCTGAAAAAAAAAAAAATGCTTGATTATATTCAGATACTCATAATGCAACAGGAAAGCTCTTATCCTTGTAATATATATTTGTCAAAATACAACTATATTGTATTTTTCTGCTGCAATTTCACCACCGCTCTCTTCATGCATTACATTCCTCCGGTTAAGCTAGTGACATCTGTCGGCAGAACCTGGAACCAGGCATTTTCCAGCTTAACTGCGGCCTGGTTCTGCCAGAACCCGCTAGGTAGCGCCACAGTCTCGGCTTGATTTCCGCTTTTTTTTGCGCTGGAGACGACTTTCATTCCTGAATAATAATAATAATAATAATAATAAATTCAGTAGAGCTCCCTCACTAGCAGGTCCAGTTGAAGGTACCAGCAACTCTGGAAGACACCTCGGTATTCGGTTTTTTTTTTTTTTTAACAAAAAAAAAACAAGGCAATTATACTTGTAAGTGCGCCAAGTTCAGCTTGACTTGGGCGCCAGCAACCCTGGGTCCGGTTATGGCCATTTGTGAGTATGTATCCCAATCTAAGGTAGTGCAGAATAAAACCAGGATCTGATATATTTTTTACCCGACGGGATAGCTGAATGCGCTGAGCATCTGCTTTCCCGTTTTGGTAGATCGTGAGTTTTGAACCCGTATGTTCGAACTCTGGTCGAGTCAAACCAATGACATAAAAATTTATACTTGTCGCTTCCTAGCCAGGCGTTCGGCTTTATTAGTATAGGGCAAGGACTGTTTGGCTCAGTGTCAGGATAATTTGTCTGAGTGGGATATCAGCCCATGGTGCTGGCAGCCTGGCCTCCCAGTGGAGCAGCACTATGAAGCCGCCATGAGTGTGCACTATCACAAGTTGGTACCCGTGCTGATATGACCGTAGATGTTGCCAGGATGTAAAACTCCCAACAACCAACCATGTGAGATATTTACAACGTGTTTGAAATTGTTGAAAGATTGTGAGAAATTTCATTTACCATAGAAAGCGACCGTAAACTGGTGAGTGGAACATACATACCAACCGTTTAAAAAAATGATGTGATAGGCTGTGTACGACTGGTTCATCCTGGTTTATAAAGTCGGTTAATCTGCATAATTCTTTTGGGGATAACCTGGTTAGATTTGTCCATTGCAGGGACCGTACGGGGGCTGGAAGGTCTTGAACTTTCATTTGCCCCAATGGAACCTATTTTGAGTAATTTGTATTGACAAGTTTTGAATCCCATTAAACTGTCCCCACTGATCTAAATTAGTCTGAAATCGCCAGTCGCCATTGTTTTGTTTTTTTCTGCAGGGATGAAAGATCTCCGCGATTTCGCGGATTTTTCTTGTATGCCCCATCTGCAATCCCACAGCACGATCAACGTATAGTCCCTACTAATACGTGGTCCAAACGCCGCAGCACTCTTAAGTGTATACTAATATGTTGTTTTACGCTTCAGCACCATCAGCGTATACTAATATGTGGTGCAGATGGCACAGCACTATCAGCGTATATTACTAATAGGCCCTACATGCTTCAAAAGCCGCAGTACTATCAGTGTGTACTACTAATACATGCTTCAAACGCCGCAGCACTATCAGCGTATACCAATAGACCTATCTATGAAACCCGACTTCCGGGAATTTTCCGCGATTCCCTATTGGAGAATATCCGCATTTCCGCTTTTCTTTCTGGAGACCACTTTCAGCTGAAATCCAAATGAAAATAGTCTTGAATTGTAATTAAAAACAGCCTTGAAATAGCCTTGAATTCGACGTCTTCACACGTGTACAGACCCTGCCTTTCAGAGGTCATTGCATGGAATTTCAGTACTCATTCCATTCCATGGTAATCACTTGGATTTATATGATTGGTTCCTAAATATTACTATTTTAATTATCAGTCACCAGGGAAACCAGTCACTCCTAATACAGAAGGAAAGAAAAAGAAGAAACAGAAACAACAAGCTGAGGGCAGCCCAGCTATGGTAGGACGTTTGCGTTAAATTACTCGGATAGATATGACGTTTGCGTTAAATTACTCGGATAGAGCTTAACGCATGCTTTTACTGCAATAATAATTGTTAAACGGTCCTAGAACTTTCTGTCATAGCATTGAAAATACCTGAATCAAATTTGATTTATGTGATTAAATAATTTATCCAGACAGGATGCCCGAATGAGTTAGAGCGTCCGTTTCCCATGTTGGTAGATGGGTCGTTCCCAGAAACTGTGTACCACTTGAGGTAGTCTACTTGAAATGCATATTTCAAAGAAGCCCATTATTGGATTTAATCATTTATCCTAATAATGTGGGAGATATTTTAGATCAAAAGTAGATGTTAATATTGTGTATTGTGTACCTTATTGGGATGGATGTAGGTAAATAAAGAGAAAATTACATCACTAATTTGTGACATTGTCAACAGCATTGAAAATAAAGTGTCACAAACTTAATGAAACCTGAACAACAGTACCTTTCACTTCGAATGGTCATATACAATGTCTTCATTAAGTTGAAAACATTTATTTCTAAAAAAGGATTATAAAAATTATGAATTAGTTAACCTTTTCTCGAGTCATTAACATCATAACATTTCGTTTCCACTTGCAAGTACTATGAAACTCTGTATCAAACTCTGAGTACAGATACAATACAGGAACTATTTTCACCATCTGACACTCTGCATGGACCTAGTTATGATATAGTAAAAGATCAATCCTGAAATTGCACCATAACATTGAAATTTGAGCCGAACATTTGTGTAAAATTGTTGATTCCTCTTGGACTGTTACCTTGCTAATATTTTTCTGCTTTTCTCTTTGATCATCACAAATAACACAAAACCATAGCAATGAGTTTTCAAATTATTATTACTACTGTTTATAAAGCAAGTGGCATGTGAAATGTCCTTAAAATGTCAAGCTTTGTGTGGAAAATAGTTGATTTTGGAGTCAGATCAGTTTCCATGCTATACTGCTAGTTATTGGGTTTGAGCATCATTTGACCTACTTAAAAATGCCAGAATATGTTTATTTTCAATTATTCAGATGCAAAAGGACATGCACATTGAGGAAGCTTGTATATAGGACTTTGACAGCATTTTGAATTTGTGGTAATGATGTCACAGGTTTGGTACACAACTTCTGAGAATGACCCAGATCATGGGATCATTGATTCGAACCCTGGTCGAGTCAAACCAATGACTTGAAAATTGATACTTGACTTCCTAGCCAGGCACTCAGCCTTATTAGGATAGGGCGAGGAGCAGTGGAATGAGGAAGACCAGTTGTCCACGATTGAAATTTCCCCTACTTAAACAACTAATGTACCCCCTCAAAACACCCCATTAATTTCCCTATAATCCTTGTATCCAAGCGGTGGTCTATCAAAATTCTTAGCCAGATAAAATATTCCTCCCTACCGACAGTTGGGGATGAATGATAACCATGTCTAAATGAGAGCAAAAACTGCTTTGGTATGTGGAGTTGATGAAATTGGGTTTTTTGCCCCCATCCCCCCACAAAAAAAGACCGTAAAATGACAGCCACTGGATGCTCTAGGTTCGACTTTTAAAGTCTATTAATCTACATCGTTTCATAAATTCTTCACTCCAACAGTAGTGGGCTACGATTGATTATATAAGTATTTGAATAATATATTTGGATTATTAGATTTCAAATTCATATGGTTATGTACGTAACCCAGCTTACCGAGTTGCTGGAGTAATGAAGAGTCAGGATGCTTGTCGGTGTGTTTTATTTGATTCAATGTAAATAGCGTGCGAGACTGCTTTAGCGGGAATAAATGAATATGGACAGTTGTGCGGTATCACCTCTTGTGAACTGTGTTACTTATGTTTGCAATGCCTATTTGATACACTTATCTTGTTTAACGTGTGTATCAAATGTCATTCTTTGTGGCAAGAGCTTTGTACACATGTTCCTCACAAATACGAAAATCGGACATGATAAGTTATGTACAGAAGTGAAAACTTGCTACGTTAATAACTTGGATTGGCTCAGATCATGGATCAATTCATTGCCTTCCAAATTAATATTCATCTAACCACTTAATGGTCGACAGTTTCACAATTTTGTCATGGCCCCTGCTAATAGGTGATATGCAATAGGCTCAAGAAAGCAGATATTATGGTCGCAGTGCTGTACAGCTGTAGCTAGAGTCAAAGTTTCTTTTTAAATTGAGCTAAAGACCTCCCACATTTCTTACACAGCATCAATCTGTCTTTTACTGCCGTCTTTTCTGTTATAAGGCACATTAATGAGCTTAAAACATTTTGTTTTACTAATAGATTATTGTATCATTCAGTGTGGGTTTTTTAATCCAACTTATTAACGTAGCTAGTTATCACCTCTGTACATAACTTGTCGTGTCCCATTTTCGTACTTCTGAGGAACATCTGTACAAAGCTCTTGCCAAAAAGAATGACATTTGATACACATGTTAAGCTAGACAAGTGTATCAAATAGTCATTCAAATGCTTAAAAGTGTTTGTTTTCATGTACGTTTATTCCACTTTTATTTTATGGCTGTAGTGCAACAATTTCAATACCCATGATCTGAGTCTTACACGTAGATTTTTTAACATCTTTTGACATGGTAGTTTGACTCACTTTTTGCTGCGAATATGGCCTTCACTGTCCAGATGGTGTAAAGTTATACCACCATCACCTAGGAACCGCGACTATAATTGGATTTTTTAATTAAATAATTTTTGTTTTGTCTTCAGCCGACGGGAAATGGGACAACACCAAACACAGAAGGAAAGAAGAAAAAACAGAAAGCACAGGGGAACAAGGTTGGTTGGCAGTAGTGTCAAATGTCCGCGTTCCACTTCTCCCTTCGATAGCACGGTGGCCGAATCCATAGAGCGCTGGCCTTGCGTGCAGAAGTTCGGGAGTTTGGTTCCCGGTCGAGTCAAGCCAATGACTTAAATATTTATGCTTGTCCCTTCCTAGCCTGGTGCTCGGCATTAATAGGATAGGTCATGGACTGGTTGGATCAAGTGTCAGGATAATGTGACTGAGTTGGATAACGGGTCATGGTGCTGGCGGCCTGAATTCCCAGTGGGGCCGCACTGTAAAGTCACCATGAGTGCACACTTTTACAAGTCGGTATCTGCGCTGATATGACCCTTGATGTTACCAAGACGTAAAACTCCTAACAACCAAACTTCTCCCTTCAGGGATGTGCAACGTTTCCTCTGGTCATTCTCAGAAACTATCACTTTTGTACGGATTTTGCACTTATACAAATTTGTACTCTTACATAAACAAATAATTTTAAAACCTTTAAATATTTGTAACCTACTGTCTTAATTAATTAATTGTATGCTTTTACATTTTGTGTAAAAGCGATGGTTGAACAAAAATAAACACTTCTCGTCGTGAATATGGCCTATGCTGTCAACACAGCGTAAAGAAACCACCAATCAATCAATCAATCCCTGCGTAATGACTTGATTCCTGTATTGCTAATTCTTTGTTGCAGACCCCATCGCAGGAACCAAAAAAGGCTAAGAAAGTAGTGCTGGCGGGTGGCGTCTTAGCGGAAGAGGTCAAGGAGGGTCACGGACCGGAGGCCAAGGACGGGAAGATGGTAGGGCTACCGGGTCTAGAATTAAACTCAGATTAGTCTGGGAAATGCTCCTTAGTTGCTGTCTATTTTGGACATATCTTGTGGTCGAGTATAATTGAAAGACACACTTTCCTCCGAATTTGTGGAACGAAACTGATAATAAAATGTAACTTTTCACTGCGTGCATGGTTTCAGCTGGTATGGCCTTTGCATGCGTCATGGCATCAAGAGGGTCCCTACGGGGCATGGAAAGTCTTGAAAGGTCATCATTTGCCCCGTTTCAAGGCCTTGAAAAGCCTTGAATTTAACCTATTTTTGGTAATTATTCTTGACAAGCCTTGAATTCCATTAATCTGTCCCTAAATTAGTCCCAAATGGTCATTCGCCATTGTTTTTATCGTAAAAATCCAAATGAAAATAGTCTTGAATTCCATATCTTCACAAGTGGGTGGACCCTGAGTATAACTGAAAGACACAATTTCCTCTGAATTTGTGGAAACCAAACTGACGAATAAATCCTAACTTTTTACTGCGAATATGGCCTTTGCTGCTGATATGCCATTAGCAGATTTCCTTGAGAAACCGAACTTATAATAAATCATATTAACTTTTTATTGCGAATATGGCCTTTGCTGTTGATATGGCATTAGCACATTTCCTTGGGAAACAAAACCTATAATAAATCCTATTAGCTTTTTATTGCGAATATGGCCTTTGCTGCTGATAATGGCATTAGCACATTTCCTTGAGAAACCAAACTTATAATAAATCATATTAACTTTTTATTGCTAATATGGCCTTTGCTGCTGATATGGCATTAGCACATTTCCTTGAGAAACCAAACTTATAATAAATCATATTAACTTTTTACCCTTGATATGGCCTTTGCTGCCGATATGGCATCAGCTACCATCAGTCATTCTATATAGACCCCAATGAGTAGGCAGACTGATTTCAAATAGGCTGAAGACCGACCAATTTCCAAGAAGTCCAGCCATTCATTAGAACTATTATAATGCCTACAAATTGCTGCTTTGGTTTTGTGGGTTTTTTTCTAAATGTACATTTGCAGAGCTATTTTTCCCATTTGTTGTGCACTATTTTCTAGTTATGTTATGTGACACTAGTGGCATTCTGTTGGAACAGAAAGCACTTTATGCATCAAGTTAACGCATATGCAATATATACGCTTTGTTGCTGGTACTGCATATTATGATATTAGTGTTGCGGGCCCTTTTTCATTCAATATGGAAAGAAGAGCGCCTATAATTCGAAATGACCGGATGCAGGGGGGGAATCGATGGAGTGCAGCCTTTCTGTGTGGAAGGTCATGAGTTCAGTTCCCGGTCGAGTCAAACCAATGACTTACCAAATTTATATGTGTCGCTACCTAGCCTGGTGCTCAGCATTACCAGGATAGGGCAAGGACTGGTTAGCTCAGTATAAGGATAATGTGATTGAGTGGGGAATTGGGCCATGATCCGGCTGGCCTCATCTCCCAGTGTGGCAACACTATAAAGTCGCCGTGAGTGCACTGTCGCAAGTTGATACCCGTCCTGATATGACTGCATGGATATAAAACCCAAGCAAACAAGCAGTTTTGCTAACAATTTACATTGTTGGTGTGCACAAATTCCGATTTTCGGCAGATTTCCGGGTTTTCTTTTCGGAGGGATGCGGTCACATAGGTCGATTTTTCCTCATTTGCTTAGGGCTCAAATATCCCAGAAGTCAGATTTCTTCTAAAAAATGTTTTTTGTTTTTGTTTTTTTTTAAGCAAAAAAATGTAGCTGTTGGTGGCAACTCTCATCCCTGATATTGGAACCTGTTGTTTTGTAGGTTCATGTTTACTACAAAGGCACATTACAAAACGGCACCGTGTTCGATGCCTGCACAAGTGGAAAACCCTTCAAGTTCAAACTGGGGAAGCGAGAAGTAATCACAGGCTGGGACACAGGACTGCAAGGTAGGTACAGTTAGGTACACAGTTAAGGCGCTTTAAAAATCTACAACGATATGAATCCATCTAGCTGTCGATTTTTGTTATCAGTTTCATTCAAGTACAAGTGAAATAGTTTTGTGAATAAAACAACTAACCTAATCCTTTGGGTGTATTTGAAAAACTTGCAGTGAAGCCGTACACTAACCGCCTCCCCTACTGCATAGTACCTCTGGGTTGGGCGAGGGGACGGGGGTCTTAAGCCTGGTACACACCTCCCGTATACGATTCACGTGCTAAAACTCATTGCCCGACACGATTCCCGACTAAAATTGAAAACGGGGGGGCAATACATATATCCCGACTCCTAAAGACTGGGGCGCTCACATATACCGTCCGTTTCGCGACTGTTCTCCGCACACCTGGCATCATTTGCCTGAACTAGACCAACATGAGCGCCTCCTATGACACCCCTCTTCCATTTCGCCCCCCCCCCCCCAAGTTCCTTCCCTCCCCTCCCCCAACTTCCTTTCCCTCTTCCATTCCATTCTTCCAGTCTTAAGCCCTAAAACTGAGCTTTAAGTCTCGAAACGGAAGCCTCAGGTGTGTTAGGTCATATTCCATTCTGACGGTTCGGACCATTCGGATCATCCGAGTCGTCAGAATTTCAAATAGAACACCCCGAGCTGAACCTAAAAATACATGTGCCGTGTGCAAAATGACTCCAATGCCCCAGGTCGTTGCTGGGGGTATCAGGAGCATTTGTGCTGGTACCTGTGCTGTATTGCCAAGCTACATTTTTTACTTACACTCATACACATTTTGTTGAATTTTGTCGATTTCTTGGCCCTGCGCCAACAGTTTTACACTGCAAGCAGCATGCACAACCTTTTCACGAAAGTAAAACAAGAAAACATTTTAGCCTTTTTAAGGGCAGCTGGTCTATATCATCACATATAGTCCCTTAAACAAATTAGATCAATTAACAACCTAACTTTTATTTTAATTCTATTTCCTTTAGCCACAAATTATGCAACTGTGAGCTTTTTAAATCCACAGTGTACTGACATAAAATTGATTCTGTGCTTTTGCATCCTGTAAAAGTGATGGTTGAATAAAAAACAAACAATTCTCGCCGTGAATATGGCCTATGCTGTCGACACTGCGTAAAGAAACCACCAATCAATCAATCATTTTGTTTATGTAAAAGTATGACCATCCATATTAAAATGAACATATAACTAAACTATGCAATCATGAAATACTTTAAATCCTATCTTGCTGTAGTTATATTGGTTATTTTTGTATTAAGCCATCATTTTTTCCAACCCGAGTTTGTAGGATCTGCACATGAGCAAAAATAATGGGACCAGATGGGATGGCCGAATGAGTTGATCGTCTGTCTCCTGTTTTGGGAGATCGGGGAATTCGAACCCTGGTCGAGTCAAACCAATGACGTAAAAATTGATACTTGTCGCTTCCTAGCCAGGCCCTCAGCATTATTAGGATAGGGCAAGGACTGTTGGCTCAGTGTCAGGAATAATGTGACTGAGTGGGATATCAGGTTATTGTGCTGGTGGCCTGGTCTCCCAGTGGGGCAACACTATAAAGTCGCCATGAGTGCCCACTGTCATAAGTCAGTACCCGTCTTGATATGACCGTAGATGTTGCTAGGACATAAAACAAAACAAAGCAAAAATATGGTTTGGATGATCCGAGGTGATTAATCGATTATGGCTCACAGAACCACTACTACTACGTGTGGTCATGTGACCAAACCTTCCCAGTATGGGCAGGGTGTTTTAAGAGCATGCCCCGGGGTCATTACTAAACCAAGCGCTTGACCTCTCGGGGGAATAGGTAGATTTTGATGCGAGTTGACACGAGTATAACCACTTCAAAATTGCATTGGAGATGCATTTTGCTATTATTTGACACATATCTGACCATTTCCAGAGTTTCGTGCAAATTTGAAGGTAGGCATGTGAATGTGATTGACAAGACTGACAGTAGAGATACCACTAGCTTTTTGCTGTGAATATGGTCCTTGTTGCCGACACAGCATTAAACCACAATCAATCAAATATTAGAACCGACACTGCTGATGATGTCTTTTCTTTCGGTTCCCACGTTCATGTAAGGATAACCAATCTCATCGGAAGGTATATGTGGAAGCGACTGAAAATTGAGTGAAAGAAATAAACTTATGTGTTTCTCTTGTTGTTTCCAGGAATGAAGGTTGGAAGTAAAAGAAAGCTTATTGTCCCTGCGAACCAGGCGTGAGTATATATGATAGTGTAAATTTAATATGTAAACTTCATAATGGAAACCAGATGGCATGGCCGAATGAGTTGAGCGTCCATCTCCTGTTTTGGGAGATTGGGGGAGTCGAACCATGGTCCAGTCAAACCAATGACTTAAAAATTGATACTTGTCGCTTCCTAGCCAGGCGCTCAGCATTAATAGGATATGGCAAGGACTGGTCAGCTCAGTAGCAGGATTTATTTATTTATTTTATTTTTTTATCGAGGCTGTATTTATACTGTCCATAGCATATAAGCCCGGGTACCGAGGCTTGTTTTTCAATGCTGGCCAGTTGTAGTGTTGGTGTTATCTTACCACACAGTAGCTGCTGATAAGGTATTTGATTGCCTGGATTTCTGTAGCAGATAGATAATTGGTTGGTATGGTTAGTAGCCTATGTTATTTTTTTTTGATTTTCTTGGCATATATGTATTTTATTTTGTTCTACTCTTATTACTAAACTAGTCTACTCATATTCACATATCACAGGCTTGTACGTAGCTGTGTGGTGTGTTATCTGGCTACTTTTGGCATGGTTACCTTCCATTGGGCGTCCCGCTAGTGGTCCGTGGCATATCACATGCCCCTTTGCAGTGCAGCTTAGTGGGGGTTTCCTAGCCTTATTTTGCACAGATATTTTTTGTAAGTTTTTAGGTCAGGAATTTGTCGTTCCTTTACCGTTTGGGAATTCTACACCTTGGCAGCCATTTCCAGCATGCTTCTCTCATGAGCTTTTATTTGGCTTCTGGTCTGCTTTAGTAGTGGCGCATTATTTGCTCTAGTAGCCCTTTGTGTTTTTGTTAGGAGTTTATTGTTTTGACTATAGCTATAAGCTAATGTTTTTAAATGAATTATTGTTCTATTTTCTAATAATTTCACTTTGGTTCTTTTGTGTATGTCATAGGTGGCGTGCAGCTTGTCTACTCTTAGACATATTTTTAAGCCCCTGTTCTGCAGTATTTGCAGTTTTTTTAGTAGTTCTTTTCTCGCACCCATGTAGTTTACATCTCCATACTCAAAATAGGGAAGCACCATGCCCTTGAAGATTTTTATTGACATTTCTTGTGTCTTGTAGTCTGATGTGACTGTGTGGGGATATTAGGTCATGGTGCTGGTGGTTGGTCTCCCAGTGGGGCAGCACTATAAAGTCACCATGAGTGTGCACCGTCACAAGTCAGTACCTGTCCTGATATGACCTTAGGTGTTGCTCGGATGTATAACAACAAACAAACAAATTATAATGGAATGATTGCATCCTATCACACAATGGCCTGGCTGAGCTGTTCTCGGCCGGCCAGGGTGTGTATAACTTACAGCGTCATCAAAGGCCAGTTGCTCTCATACCATGTCTATGTGGTGTGGGAGGCTAAAAAATCCCTTGGGTCGGTAAAAGTGTAGGCTCGGGCTTTCTATTGACAAACTGTCTAATGGTGAAAACAAGCCTATTCAGGCTTATCCATGATAGGCAGTATAAATCTTCAAGAGAGCCATTAGGCTATCTAGGATCCCTGGTGCAATCAAGCTACCCACGCCTACCTGTGCTTGTGGAATTTCACCTGCGTAGATCAGTACACATCACTACGAACTTGATTGCATTGTAAGAACACAGAGAAAACACCGAAGGCATCACAAAAACTACATGGAAAATAGATTAGAAAACCCAAATATGGTAGCAGGCTTTCGTCCAATGCCAGCTTAGAGACGCCTAGTCCGATGGAGGCATAACATTTTCAAAACCACAACAATTATCTCACTTAGATACTGGTGCACTTAGACCAAATACAATTCTTAAAAATTGGTGATCGTCCCCACCCGTTCCTGACAAATCGGCCTCCCCTGAATTTTTATTTTTGTTAGAACTTAAAATGCGTCGGGTTAGCAGTAATTCAATTTTTGTATCAATTTTTAAGTCATTGGTTTGACACGGCCATGGTTCGAACCCAGGAGTTTGAACCCCAAGACCTACCAGAACGGGAGTCGGGCGCTCAACTCATTCGGCCATCGCATCTGGTCACCTGTTTCGTCTACTTCAAAAATAACAAATAAAAACCGCCCGCCCGACCATGATTTTATTTCAAATGGACGACCACCAATTTTACTTTTTTTGGCCTTATGCTTTCTGTTGCTGCACAGAAGTGGATACTAAACCAGTTTAACAGGACCTGTTCCTGCTGCAGCCTACGTTGTTATGTTTGCATGTTTGCACTTCAAGTTTTGCCCTTTTGCACTTCAAATTTCTCAAATGGTAGCCATTTCAAGTAAAAGTTACTTCAAGATAAGGTGGATTACAACAATCAACGTAATATATTCATCTATTCAAAAAGAGAGAAACCATCGGACTATGGAACTTTAATAAATGTGGGCTGTGTGGCACGTTCACATTTTTCATCAGCGTTTAGCTGTTTGTTTCTTTATTTATTGGAGTTTTATGTCCTGGCAACATATACAGTCATATCAGGATGCGTACCGATTGTGACAGTGCACTCAGGGCGATTTTATAGTTATGGAGCCATATGCATGACGTGGTGTTAATGAGCCAAAACTGGTTTTGGTCGGGATTTCCAGTTTTGCAGAGAAAAGTCAGTATGCAAGGAGCAGTGTAACGGAAACACGACGGGTTTAAGGTCGGGTACGCTAACACCACTCCGTAGCAGGTTTAAGGGCGGTGTTAGGTACCGATTAGGCCCAAATCTATTCAATGCTATCATATTTTACAGAATAACCTACTCAAAAAGTGAAATTTGGTCAAATTAACCCCAAAATCGAAGCGATATTTACGCCGCCGCCACATCGGCGGTGATATTCATATTGTCGAATGACTAAGCAAAACAAATGGCCGCTAATGCGGCGGCGGCGTTAATATCGCTTGGATTGTGGGTTTACTTTGACCAATTTTATTTAACAGAATAACATACAAAATAAGTGAAATTTGGTCAAATTAAACCATAAATCGAACCGATATTAATGCCGCCGCATCGGACTAAATAACCATACTAGCTGTGCTAGCCGGGAACAGGCTCAGCGATAACAAGGCTTGCTGGTGCCCGGTGTGTGGATATTGTCAAATAGCGGTGCTCGCCGGCAACAGGCTCAGAGGGATTTCCCAAATCTATAAATAACTGCTAGGTTAGCTAACATGAATGTTTTAGGCACCTGTACATACGGCATGACATACTTCGCGATGGCGGTGATAGCTACCCGGTGTTACCGGTTAACACCACACGACTAACACTGCCTCATGCATATGGCCCCAGGCTGCTGGCACCATGACCTAATCTCCCACTCAATCACATTATCCTGACACTGAGCTAACCAATCTATTCGCTATCCTAATAATGGCGAGCGCCAAGCTGGGAAGCAACAAAATGGTTTGCACAATCTTGAAAAGGCCTTAAATTTGAAAATACCCTGAAACGGCCTTGAAAATTGATTAATGTGCTGAAAAACACCTTGAATATTTAGATTAATCGAAGTCTGATTCGAAAGCAACTACGATTTCATTTGTTTTTGTTACCAGCTGCATCAACATCAACCAATGACCTAATCATGATACGTCAATTCTGTGCATTAGCATAATATATTCAGGTTTGCATCATCATAGCTACTAGTACTGTACTTCTTTTCCTTTAATAACAAAAATAGCATACAGAAACCTAGTGAAGTAAGACCATAAAGAGTTGACATGGGACATGTATATAATATAATCGTTATGATGCCATATTTTTTTGTCCTTTAAAAAATGAATTTCTTACCTGACCTTATATTTGGTTGATGAATAGCTGTATGAACCCTGGACAAGTATCAATTTTGTACGTCGTTTGTTTGACTCAACCGGGAATCAAATTCCGATCTTCCGCACGGGAAGCCTGTGCTGTATGGATTCGGCCACCGTCTCCAGTCACACCGCATTTAGATCTAGAAAAGTGTGGTTTTAGACACGCTTACAAAAGTCTTTGAAGTAGATTTTTTATTAATTAAATTATCATTTTATTGCACTTCGGTCTATATAATTCTAGATCTATATACTACTAGGTTCACAACTAGATATTTGCTGCTTGTCTGTCTTTAAATCGCTGATCAAGGTCTGGCAACATTACTATTTGTGTTTTATAGTTTTTTTCATGAATATTCATTTTATTCAATGGTTGGGGTGGCTGAATCAATAATCGTGCTGGTTGGCTTCCCATGTGAGAGGGTGTCGTTTCGATCCTCGACCGAGTCAAACCAATGACTTACGAAATTGATACTTGTCGCTAGCTAGCCTATCAGTCGACATTACTAGTATAGAGCAAGGACTCGTTTGCCCAGTATCAGGTTAATGGTGACTAAGTGGGATAACGGATGATGGCGCAGGCAGCCTGGTATCCCCGTGTGACAGCACTGTCACAGGTCAGTTTACCGGACGTGGTGGCCGAATCGGCAGAGAACAGGCTTCCCGTGTGGAAGGTTGGGAGTTCAAGTCCCGGTCGAGTCAAACCAATGACTTATCAAATTGATACTTGTCACTTATCATTACTAGGATAGGGCAAGGACTCAGTATCAGGATAATGTGACCGAGTCAGGTCATAGTGCCGGTGGCCTGGTCTCCCAGTGGAGCAGCACTATGAAGTCGCCCGCCATGAGTGCGCACTTTCACAAGTGGATACCCGTCCTGATATGACCTTAGATGTTGCTAGGAAATTAAATACAAATAGGTCGCTTCCAGTCCTGATATGACCGTAGATGTTGCAGCGACGTATTTAAAAAAAATCGGAACAAACAAAAAAACCTGCAACAAGCATACTTTCTTAATTGGCGTTTTAATTTTGTTTTAGATACGGGAGCCAGCGTGTGGGTTCAATTCCAGCAAACAGCACTCTAATCTTCGATGTGGAACTGAAGGCCGTCAGCTAATGACTTCTCTGAGTGACGGTATAAGACAAGCGTGTTTCAGACCGGGCACACTGGTGACAACTGAATAGACAATGCAATGTGAACACACTGACGGTATAAGACAAGCGCGTCTCAGACCTGGCACGCTGGTTATGACTGATTAGACGATGCAATGTGAACACGCTGACGCTAGAAGACAAACTCGTCTCAGACCTGGCACACTGGTGATGACTGAATAGATAATGCAATGTGAACACAGTGACGGTACATAAGACAAGCTCGTCTCAGACCTGGCACGCTGGTGATGACTGATTAAACAATGCAATGTGAACACGCCAACGGTATAAGACAAGCTCATCTCAGACCTGGCATGCTGGTGATGACTGAATAGACAATTTAATGTGAACACGCTGACGGTATAAAACAAGTGTGTCTCCGACCTGGCACGCTGGTGTTGACGTCATGAGCCCATTGTGTTTAGCACTTAGGCGGCCATGACATGGTGGAGGGACACTAGATCAGACGGAAGTCGGAATGGTGACCGGCTTCTTTCTTTATGGCCGCAGTCAGCAATGTCCAAATCTGGGGACAGGCGGTGGGCAAAAACCAGAGTAAAACAAAGTGGACAGAATACGCAGTTAGATTGATCAAAGTTTCATAGTCCGATGATTTAAAAAATGAGGTTTTAAGTGTTTATTTTAGATAAATATAATAATTTGATCGTTGTTAATCTACCTTTAGTTTCAGGGATGAAAGAAATCCGCGATTTCGCGGATTTCCACGATTTGTTGGTACTTACCGGTTAATATTAAACAAAATGTCAAGGAATCAGGATATGACCAGAATTGAGTAGTTTGAATCCCATTCCTAGATTGTTGCTAGAATATAAAACCCAAGCAAGAACAAGTTAGGTATCGGTGATAATATAGCCACAACTTAGATCGTTGAAACTTGACTTCCGGCATTTTTCTTTGATTCCCTGACAGTGCTAATTCTACGGGGTGAAATTCACTTTTTTTGTGGAAATTCGCCATCGATGTAATAATCTCTGCTTGATTTCTGCGTTTTTTGCCGGAGACCACTTTCATCCCTGTAGTTTGAAGTAACGTTTATTATAAAACTTTTTCAGTGAAAACATGCCAACTTACCTTCAGTGTGCATGTCGAAAAACAGGACGCTATACGCTTCATTAATAACAGGTTCCGTTAATTTGACGTTTTAGTCCCTGCGGTGCAGCAACAAATGTTTAATAAGCGCACAAGTATCTATTCTAAATCAAATATGTCGGGTCAAATCCAGGTATGTTGTTTGATTTCGAAAATTTGATGTTTACATCGGACTATGTAGGTTTATGTTGTCCTTTGAGATACACGCTTTTTAGTCATATAAATCTTAATCTATGTGAATGGCAACTTGAAAGTCTGCATACCTGGCCATAGCTACTGTCCGAGTAGTGGATGTTACTGGTGAGGAAATAGTTGTTCCTAGAAGGTTATTAGGGTGGAAGACAGTTATTCCTTTTTCCTTTCCATCTCATTTTAAATCAGCTGAAAGCTGTGAGCATTTTGTCCTTATTTGTTTATCCACGTTTTGGGCCATTTGAACCATGTGTACTAACATTATTGAACAGAGCTGACTGAATAAAAGGATATTTAAATAACTGCTTTTTTTCCTTTTTTTTCAATTTACATATTTAACTGCATTCATGTGTTTATACATGATTTAAGGAATTCTGTTATTGATTTGGCTTCATAATTTATTATAAAGGAAATTATTACAATTTTTTCTATATGATTTCCAGTATACTTCCAAGACGAGGACAGTGTCCTAAACGATATCAGTAATTATCATGGGAGATGTAACTCACTAATACAACTTGACCTTCGATATTTAAATGCTGGACGATCATATTATAAAGAGCACACGTCCAGGGTTGGGATTTTCCACGGGTAGAACTTCTTTCGGCACAGTTGAAAAAAAAAAGGATTAAATTCTCCCCCCCCCCCCCCCCCCCATCTTAGTTTAATCCGGGTTTTTTCTGACCCTTCTTTTCCGTTCTTTTTCGTTTCGCCCTCCTTATAATGCCTGGCACAGTCTTGAATTTCGTTTTCCCATTTTTAAGGCTTTGGATTTAACCTATTTTGGGTAATTAGTCTTGAAAAGCCTTGAACTCCCCACTGATCGAAATTAGTAAGAAATCACCCTTCAACATTGTCCCGTAGCTAAGGGATCGGGGAAGTTCCCCCCCCCCCCACCCAAAAAAAAAACACCCCAGTATTTTTAACCTCCCTGAAATACCTGGGTAGACCCTACTAGTGCATTGCCACTCGTTTGTTCAAAGAATGTATCTAAACATCCAAACAACAATTTCTAGGTACTGCCCCGCTCTGTTTTCTCACAACACCACTGAAAATCTCTCCCTCATTGAATTAGTCAGATATCCTAGAGTTTGTTTTTGTTGTTTTCACAAAGTGACATTCATCGTTAATGTTATCATGTTATGGCCCTAGGTGCAGAACAGAACTTGTTTATGGCAATGTTTATGTCCAGTAAAGCCAAATTTAAAAAAAAAAAAAGAGAAAAGAGTTGGTGATCGTCCTTTTGACGACAAATGAGGGTCGGGCAGGTGGTTTTTATTTTCCAAATATTTTGTTGTTAGCATTAATAAATATATATTGGACCACCCTAGACTGATAAATGGATTACATGTCATTCATATACACACATAACAATGTTTTAAGTCAAACAATGAATACTATATTCTCATTTAGAAATTTATATCATTCAATTCTAGAAGTTTCAATTGTGTGCTTACGAAAGTTGAATTACTGCTAGCCCGATGAATTTATAAGTTTTTTTTTGTAAAAAGGAAAAAAAAATCAAGGGCGGCCAATTTTTCAGGCAAGGGAGGGGGACGATCACCAATTTTGTTGTTGTTGCCTGTAAAGCTGGTATTTTTTATTCCTACTGATACTGGATGTTGCTTTGTCATTATTGCCAGCGGTGGGAGCTGCCAGGTGCATGTATTCAGTGACTCGCGTGGACGCCAACTCGGACAATGTCTTTACTTCAAGGACCCCGCAAATAAGTACACAGTGCATGTCTACCCGGGGGCAGGACTGCAGAGGATTTCCCAAGAGATAGTCAAGTTCCTTACCAGGACTGGCGGTAGCCAATCACATATGATCTTTGTGTTAGCGGGAATTTGTGATGTCACCGAAAGAAACCCAGTGTCCAAGAAAGTGGTTCTTCGAAGGGAAACCAGCAAGGAGATCAAACGAGGGCTTTGCACTCTGTACCAGGCCTGCTTCGAAGCAGTGAAGCCTCATCTTGGTGATGCGAAACTTGTGTTTTGTTCACTCAATGGAATACATCTGTCTACTTATAACAAGGAAGTGGAACTCTCCACCGGAAGTGGTCAGTGTGCAGTGGATCTGGCCATAGTGAAGATCAATGCTTATATTGACCAGTTGAATGCCAGTATTGGTGTCGTGGGACCTCGCTTGGAACCGAGCATAGCAGGTGATTACTCGGGTCTGTATGATGGGCTTCATCCTACAGGAGAACTCGTTGAGAACTGGGCTACCTGCATTATGCAGTGTCTGTATCAACATTTGATGAGGAGCGGGATGTAGCTCAGGTAGTAGCGTGTCCACCTGTGAAGCTGTTAATCATCGAATTGATCCTGCTCCTGCTCCTGCTCCTGCTCAATGGGCCCATTTGGAGTTTGGGCTATTTTCCGTTCCAACCAGTGGTCCACAACTGGTTCATCAAAGGCCGTGGTATATTCTCTCCTCTCTGTGGGAAAGTGCATATAAAAGACCCCTTGCTGCTTATCGGAAAGAGTAGCTACCCTCTGTGGTGGCAGCAGTTTTCCTCCAAAGAAATATGTCAGAATGACCATATGTTTTACGTCCAATAGCCGATGATATGAAAATCTTGTGCTCTAGAGGCGTTGTTAAATAAAACAAGCTTTACTTTTACATGTGATGATGTAGATAAAAGATTCACCCCATACTACAGTAGCCTGAGTAGGGGTGAAGAACAACGCTATATAAAAAGTGGGGAAAATGTGGAAAAATGAAATCTTAATCTAAAAAGAAAAATATGTTCTTCACATACCTTGATATAGGCCTATTTACCCTCAACTTTTAAACTGATTAGTATGTCAAGTCGAGTAGATAGAAATGATCTTTAAAGTCTGAATTGATAGAGCCCACATATCCACATGGCAGCCATTGGCAGGAAGTTGAGATCTTTCTAGGCAATAATCCAATCTAGGTCAGGAAAAAGTCATTTTCATTGGCTGAGGTAGTCAGGTGGTGAATCAGTTCATTCAAACATGGTGGATTTCCTTCAAGGACTCACCTCACTGATTTTGTGTCATTATTTGTTTGATCGTACCCACGACCTTCGGTACTGTTACTTGGGCATGTTGGATCCATGTCACTCACGATGGCCGTATTCGATTAAACATCTCGGGGCACCCGAACCACTTCTTGGCGCATGTGCAGGCCCTACAACTCCAGTTTGCATAAACGAATATGCTCGGGGTGGAAAAAATGGTGGCTTAATTGAACACTTTTTTCTTTCTTTAAAAACCAATATAACTACAGCAATATAGTATTTCATGATTGCATAGTTTAGTTATATTTCCATTTCCTCAATCTGGGTTATTACCAACAAAAAACTATTTAAAAAACATGTAGGACTTGTACTGGTAGCTGTTAGGTAGGCCTACAGGATGGTAGCAACACAAATGTGACGTCATCACTCTGATCAGCCAAGACGTGGGTTACTGGAGTTGGGTAGTTTTGTACACGGCCTATGTATTTTTAGACTCCACTCGCGGTGTTCTAATTGAAATCATAGCAACTCGGGTGACCCGAGTCTCCCGGAGTGTCATAATCGAATACGGCCAATGGTAGTGGTGGTAACTGCATATCCGCAGTGAGTGATGTCACACTCATGCTCTGTCGCCTCCGCAATATCAATGACAGTATTAGAATATTTAAATGTTGCACCCGAGACCAGCTGTGATGGCCGAATGAGTCGAGCGTCCGTCTACCGTTAAGGTAGATCGTGGGATTCGAACCCTGGTTGAGTCAAACTAATAACTTAAAAATTGATACTTGTCACTTCCTAGCCACGCGCTATTAGGATAGGGCAGTGTCAGGATAATGTAACTGAGTGTGATATCAGGTCATGGTGCGAGTGGCCTGGTCTCCCAGTGGGGCAGCACTGGAAAGTTTGCCATGAGTGTGCACTGTCACAAGTCGGTACCCATCCTGATATGACCTTAGATGTTGCCAGGACGTAAAACTCCAACAACCAATTAACTTCTGCAGCCCTGTATCGTGCAAAGGGCTGCTAAACAAACCCAACACAAACGTGTTGGAAGGCTATGTTATGGACACAGCCACTTGAATATGCAATATAATATGCTAAATATATTGTTCAAATACTTATGTCATAGTCTGCTACTGTTGAGGTGAAGAATCATGTAGATTTAAAAAAACGTTAAAAGTCAAAATACGAGCATCCAGAGTCTGCCTTCTTTTTGTTGTTGCATTCTCTCCTAGCTCACCAACTCTATACCAATCTAGATAAACACTACACACTGGAACCATCTATGTTGTGACAAATGCTTCAAGTTGCATAGTCCGATAGTTTTGAGTTTCTGATATTTTCTGAGATAAATATATTTGGTTGATCGCTATAATCTACCTTACTTTAATTTGATGTAACATTTATTTTAAATGGCTAACTTTTGAGATATTTGAAGTGTAAGCATGCAAAATTAATTTTGGCAAGCACATCAAAACTCTGACACCATAGGTTTCTTCAGTAAGAAATTATATTAAATTGACTAGATCTTCCTTCTATGTAGCGCCAAATGTTTAATAAACAGACCATTACCTAAGTTAGATATGTAGAATCAAATCTAAATTCTTTTGGTTTTGAAAATTTGATGTTTTCATCGGACTATGCAGCTTTAATATGCACACCAGTATCTAAGTTAGATATGTAGAATCAAATCAAACCAGATGGGCTGGCCGAATGAGTTGAGCGTCCGGCTCCTGTTTTGGGAGATCAGGGGATCGAACCCATGAGGTGGTTGTTCGAACCCTGGTTGAGTCAAACCAATGACTTAAAAATTGCAACTTCTCACTTCCTAGCCAGGCTCTCGGCATTATTTGGATATGGCAAGGACTGGTTGGCTCAGTGTCAGGATAATGTGGCTGAGTGGGATATCAGGTCATGGTGCTGGCGGCTTGGTCTCCCAGTGGGGCAGCACTATAAAGTCGCCATGAGTGCGCATTGTCACAAGTCTACCCGTCCTGATATGCCCTTCGATGTTGCTAGGACGCAAAACAATAACGAACAAAACAAACTAGAATCAAATGTAGGTTTTGGTTTTAAAAATGTGACGCTTTCATCGGACTATGCAGCTTTAAATGGAAAATGGAATATGCGATTACCAGTCAGGGTGGATCTACTAGGCGTGGAGTAGGCCTAACATTGTTCACTTATTGTGGGGCATGAAGTCTTTAACTCTAACTTTTTAGCATTTCAATTCCAGACCTGACCCAAATCGTGTGGTTACAGCCACCAACCATGGTTCAAGTTACCAATTGGATGTAACTGGAAGCGGCGGGGACGGGGGGCAGCGGGGACGGGGGGCGGGGGGGAGGGGGGTCGACGTGAGGTGAGTCTTTATGGGGGCGAGGCGGGGCTGGGTGAGTGTCTGTGATTGGGGGACGGGCGGTGGGGGGGGGGGGGGTTGAGTGCCGATGGGGAGATGGAAGGGGTCGACAGATCATGACTACCCAAAGGTGAACAAAGAAATGTATTTAATGTGTGAAATCTTTTTTTCTTTTTAAGTTATCGGTCTTGAACGATGCCGTATACATCTTTTTACTTTTTCTATTTTTTGTTAAAGGCTAGCCAGATTTCCTGTCTGTTATGCCATGGCCTGGTAGATATACAAGTATCCCATAACTGTGTGTGTGTGTGTGTGTGCGTGTGTGTGTGTGTGTGTGTGTGTGTGTGTGTGTGTGTGTGTGTGCGTGCGTGCGTGCGTGCGTGCGTGCGTGCGTGCGTGCGAAAATAATAGGAAACATTACACATAGAACGGGACTGAGGCCTACACTTCTGCCATTCCGATGTTAGTGTTCTAAAGGCCCTGTCACACTATGACATAACACGGTAGCGTAAGTCGACGTAGGTGAAATTTGGCCAGTATGTCGAGATATGTTACTCGTTTGTTAAGTCTATGACGAGTTACATTGATATATGGTGACACACGTCAAGGTTTTGGACATACCCAAAACTTTCGACGTAGCTTGAGGTAAAGGCTGTTACGTTGCGCTCACGTTACGTCGAGATACGTTAGATGTTCGTTAGAGCTATGTCAGTCTACGTTGAGCTACGTCAACTTACGGTATACTGATGGAGAGCCGGGAGGAACGTGCAGCCCGCCCGCTGACAACGTGCTGTTAACATATCTCAATATGGGTCTAGGGTGTCTCTTGACGTGTGTCTAAGGTTAGTCTAATGTAAGTCCAACGTGTCTTGACATAGTTGACGAACGGCTGGTGCGCGCATAACATATGTAACGTGCGCCAAAGTTCTTCAAACGTAAGCAAATGTGGTGTGGATGTTTTGCCTCGCTGTCCTTATGCTGAGCACGCTGGACTGTCGTTAGACTGGCGGTTCTCGCTCGCAGGCCTGACGTCGACTCACGTTACGAATTACACCATCACACATAGCTAGGTTAGGGCGGGTGTAATTACGTGAGTCCTATGCTAAGCTGTCGCTAGGGTTTCACTAGGCTGATGCCGTGCACGCTGGAGGCTCGTTAGCCTTATGTTGGGCCTTTTTTTTTTTACGTTCTAACTCGTTGAGACATGTTACAACTATGTTGGACCAACGTTTCGCCTACATCCACTACGTTGCACTGACGTCCAATTTGGTCCTGAAACGCCAAGAATTTCTACGTATCTCAACGTAAAAAAAGGGATTTTCATGTTGCCCACTTGCTGGCCTGTTAAGTCGTAGTGTGACAGGGGTATTACCATATCTAGGTTCCTTGATGTAATCACTCTACCCACACCTGTCTGGACAGCATCTCACCTGGGGAGGGGAGTGCAATTTTCGATCCCGAACTCCCCGGAATTGTTAGTCTCGTACATACAATTATAAATATCCAGTTTGGTTTGTTGTTGGAGTTTTACGTCCTGGCAACATCTAAGGTCATATCAGGACGTGTATCGACTTGTGACAGTGCACACTCATGGCGACTTTATAGTGTTGCCCCATTGGGAAATTAGGCTGCTGACACCATGACCCGATATCTTACTCAGTCACGTTATCCTGTCACTGAACTTGCCCTAACCTATTAATGCCGAGCGCCAGGCTAGGAAGGACCAAGTGTCAATTTTAAAGTCATTGGTTTGACTCGACTGGGAACTGAACTCCCGACCTCCCGCACACGAGGCCCGTGCTCTACCGATTAGGCGACCGCACCCGGTAAATATCCTGGTAATGCACTTCCTTTACACACACAGGGCAGGTTCATTAAGCATGCAGTGAGTATCTTGCATTGCGTCCTGGTCACGGAACCAGTGTCGTGGTAAAGGTGTTTCCGCAAATGAGGGGAAACAACCCCTAGATCAGCACTTGAACCTACTCTTCTGCTATTCCGGAGCTAACGTATTAACCATTCGACTACATGGGCTCTTTGATGCAATCAACATACCCTCACCTATCTCCCGCCTAAATGAAGAGTTCAGGCGCAAAGCCACGTAAATGGAGAGAAACATTGGAATCAAACCTTTAAAAAGTTTATATTTCTACAGTTTTGATTATTGCTCCATCACCATGTGATGATATAAAAAGTGGAATTAGTGAGCTTTCAACTTATTTTCAGGTAAAAATCTTTTATTTAAACTTTTTGCATTGGTGCATAATTTCGAATTGTGGTTGATTCGGGTGGGAAGCTGGGGACCCACCACGCCCCAAGCGGCAAAGACGAACACCTACCGAACCTCCCCCCGCACAGGCATTCAGTTGCGATCCTCCACGGTGGAAACATTTCAAGCTAACAAGGACCCATACTATCCTCCCAAGGCACCCAAGATCCAACACCCACGTAAAAACAGTCACCCAAGGAATAAATAACCACATGGAGATCCTGGCCCGAGAAAGATCAGGAGCAATTCGACGACTCCATTCAAAATGGCGGCGATGCCGCCTCATCGGTGCACCGGCGGCCCGCGAAGCCAAAGCAGGCCCTGGCCGCCCCCAAGAGATTCGCCAGGAGTAACTCATGAATCAGATGCAGCAGACGATGGACGCCATGGAGGCGAGGTGGAGGCGGGTAGGGGAACACGTCCTGCGCCAGGAAAGGGCGCTCGAGGAGGCGGGCCAGACAGCCTCCCCTCCGGCCACCGCTGACCAGCCCCCCCCCCCCCCCCCCCCCCCGCTCCAGGGAACGAACACCCCTGGCTGCGGCCGCGAGCTGCGCCCGCCCTCATGCCTGTACGGCCTCCCACCAGTCCCCGGCTTACTATCCGGGCGACCTGGACGGCGAGATCCCGGAGGCGGACGTGTGTTGGGAAATGCCCCCCCCCGCTGTGCCTCCGACAGGAACGACAAACCCGGGCACTCACCCCCGACTCGCCGCCACGCCCCGGGACGCCGCCAACAACACCGAGACCACGACGACTCTCGCTACCGTAGCCCGCGCCCTACGGCCGAGGAAGCCGACCGGTTCATCGCGGCCGTCGCGGATGCAAAATCATTCACCAGGAAAAAAGGTATATCATCAAAGTATCTTTTTCCTTACGATTTGGTGAAGCGGGGAGACGAGGGCAAGTCATCTACCGTTTACATGGTTTCTCACTGATCTTTTCAAATGTTCTTGAATCTGGTGGCCAACTTTTTGTTTGGGCCCTGCTCACTACACTAGCAAATTACTCAATTGGAGGTACGTACATGTAATATACCTTTTCCACACATGCGCAGTAAACTACTATCTATTTCTCACGACATTTCTTCCCATTGCTATCAGAGGGAGGATTGGTGGTGGAAATTCTCTATAAGACCTTTTCCCACAGAATGTGGTGCCCCACATCATTAGTTCTTCTGCTGATGTCAGAGTTCGGGTTGGTGGTGGAAATTGTCAATATTCATGAAGTAGTTTTGCGTTTTCCATTCTCGAATTACTTATGTGTGTTAATTAAAGCTGCATAGTCCGATGAAAACATCAAATTTTCAAAACCAAAACAATTATCTAGATTTGATTCTACATATCTAACTTAGATAATGGTGTATTTATTAAACATTTGTCGCTACATAGAAGGTCAGATCGAGTCAATTTAATAGAACTTCTTACTCTAGAAGCCTATGGTGTCAGAATGTTGGCGTGCCTGCCAAAATTAATTTTTCATGCTTACACTTAAAATATCTCAAAAGTTAGCAATTTAAACTAAATGTTACTTAAAATTAAACTAAGGTAGATTATAGCAATCAACCTAATATATTTATCTCAGAAAATATCAGAAACTCAAAATCATCTAACTATGCAACTTTAATTAAAGCTGCATAGTCTGATAAAAGCTTCAAATTTTCAAAACCAAAACAAAATCATCTAAATTTGATTCTACAGAGCCAATATCTTCTTCTTGGTTGTCCATCGGTGGCGATGATTACAGCAACTCATCATTTGTTGTGAACTCGTCAATGACCGATGAGTCCAATTTGTATTCGGAATGTGCGGTGGCACATTGGACATGTGTGTGTAGCTGCTGTCAGAGAGTCTGGTAGATGAAGGCGATATCTTTTCTCTGCTGACGCTTTTGTTTAGATACTGGGACACATATTAAGCATCGAAGGGAACAATTTATTAGAACCTGTCGCTACTGAAAAATGGTGGCACACTTTCTACGTGCATGCCAAAATTACTTTGACATGTTTTACTTAAAAAATATCTCCAAAGTTAGCACATAAGTAAAGTTATTTCAGAACATGGTAAGGTTGATTACAGCGATCAACCTAAAATATTGATCTCTAAAGATCTCAGAAACTCATGGCCATCTGACTCCACAGCTTTAATTCTAGCACAAAATGCAAAGAATAATATAATATAATATTACAAATCATCTATGAACACACACCCAAACACACCAAGGCGCAACGACCGTTTACTCTTTTTTTTCCTTTTATACTTTAGGCCAGATTTTTGCAGCGTCTAACTGACTGATTGAGAGAGTAAAGCAACGGTATAACTTCACCAGACAGTCCCATAACGTAGTACAACCCGCCCTTCAATTCACACCACATGTTTGTAGCGCATGCGTGAGCTAAGATCACATGTGTTGACTATATCAGTTGAAGCTATGTCGCTTAGAAGGATGCGTTTTATCACACACACACACACACACACACACACACACACACCCACACACACACACACACACACACACACACACACCAACACACACACATACATCAGGGGCAGTGCGCGATATTCATGAACAAATACAGGCTTTTTTTTTTTTTTACAAATATCAAAACACTGCTCCATCTCTTCTACTTTTGTAGTCTTCGTCCACATGTCCCGGACGCGGTGGCCCAATCGGTTGAGCGCAGGCTTCCGGTACGGTAGGTAGGGAGTTTAAATTCCTGCCGAGTCAAAGCAATGACTTACAGAATTGATACTTGTCACTCACTACCTAGTCTAGCGCTCGGCGATATTAGGATAGGGCAAGGACTGGTTAGCCCTGTATCAGGGTACTCTAACTCAGTGGGAAATCGGGTCATGGTGCTGGTGGCCTGATGTACCAGTGGGGCAGCACTATAAAGTCGCCATGAGTGCTCAAGGTCACAACTCGGGACCCGTCCTGACATGACCATAGATGTTGTTAAGATGTAAAACTCCAATAAACACAAATAATCGTTATATATAAGAACAAGTCGACTCATACAATAATACTATCAGGGGGCCATGGACCTGCAAACTTCTCAAGAAAGCATGTGATGGGGGTTAGGGGCAAGCTTGTCATGTGCAACTTAATTTGATAATTTAATATACAAAAATGTTGACAAACTTAAAACCTCTGTTATATTCGGTGAACAAATGTTGATGAATACAACTTTATGGGGGATCGGTTGGAGGTTTCGAAAAGTAGTACTCCTTGTACCATGTTGAAAATATTGACAACTTAAAATAAACATTTACTAAAAGATCATCTGAAATTTTAGCAATTCTTCATGTTGGCGAAAATCGTCAGGTAATTGATAGTTCCAGCTAACCGAACAAAAAAAAGGACCCAATCATAACCACCCATAACCAGTTAAAGTTGTATAGCCCGATATTTTTTTTGAGTTTTTGCAATACCTTTTCAGTTTAATCTACCAGATTGAACAATATTACCTACATTTCATTGATTTGAGGTAACTTTGATTAAAATGGCTAATTTTGGAGATATTTGAAGTTAAATCATGCAAATTAATTTCAGGATGCTCAGCAAACCTACTGTAGTCGTGTTCCAGATTCCCATCTCGCGATGGTCACGTGATATTGCTTAGTAAAATAGGTAGTCTTTTCTACGGATGGTGCCACAATAACATTAACTATCACAAGTCAGCACACATCTCGAAATGACCCTAGATTAGTTAGGACATCAACCACCAACAACAAAAGAACACTCAACTAAATTTTGCTGGACAATACAGTTGTTATATTGAAATATAATAGTACAAAAAATATAATTAAATATCTGTAGGGCTACTGCGCCCCTCTGGGAGACACTGGGGCACTTTCAAATTTGCACGAGGCATCATGGGCGCGGTGGCCGAATCGGTAGAGCACAGGCTTTGCATGCGGAAGATCGGGAGTTCGCGAGTTTGGTTCCCGGTCGAGTCAAACCAATGACTTAAAAATTGATACTTGTTGCTTCCTAGCCTGGTGCTCGGCATTATTAGGATAGTGCAAGGGCTGGTTTGCTCGGTGTCAGGATAATGTGACTGAGTGAGATATCAGGTCATGGTGCCAGCGGCCTGATTTCCCAGTGGGGCAGCACTATAAAAATCGTCATGAGCGCATACTGTCACAAGTCGGTACCCTTCCTGATATGACCTTAGATATTGCTAGGATGTAAAACAACAACAATCATGGGATCTAACTATGCTGCATGTGCTACTTGGAATTAGGCCAAGACTAATGAAAGTTCACGAGATTAGCCTACTTAATCAGAGGGGTCCTTGCTCTATGGCTTTCTGAAAGTAGTTGTTCAGAGGGATGGTCTAATAAATATAATCCTTATTCCTTATAAATATTCTCAAAGCAGTTGTTTAATGTTGCATAGTCCGATGAAGGCATACCATTTTCCAAGCCAAAACACTGACCTAGATTTGATTCTACATATCCACCTTAAGCTGTGTTCACACATGCACTTTAAATCGATTCATATAAATCGACTTGCCTAGTTCGACGCACATTTGCCGTGTGAATGCGATGCTGTGTCGGTTTAGGGCTGAATCGACTTGTGTAAATCGTTTCATGGAAACCACCATCGTGAGGTAGTTTAGGCGAATCGATACTGTGTGAGTCGATTTATCTTGCGTGTGTGAACGCAACCGGTTTAGCTGAGGAGGTTTAGCGCGTCACACGCATGCGCAGTCGAGACCTTAGTTTGTTGACTTTTTGGTCGATCAAAAGCACATATTATATAATTTGGTCTATGAAAACGCTAGCTGTGCACAGATATTTTTTTCATAATTTATTTTTAGGGTTTCACTGCCCAGCAGAAGTTTTGACCGTTCCAAACCAATACGATTCAGTCCATACATATCTAGGTTGAACCCACTCTCTCATGGTGATGTCGCCTAACCGAAAACTGGCGCTGGTCAGACTGGACTTGCTCATGCGCAGATATCGATTTCCGGCTAAAAGTACTGCGTGTGTGAACACGACACTAAATCGATTCATATAAATCGACTTGTGTAAGTCGACATAAACTTTGCCTGTGTGAACACAGCTTTAGATGCTGATGCACTTATTAAGCATTTGTTGATGCATAGAAGGGTTTAATAAGTCAATTTACTAGAACATGTTATTACCAAAGACTATGATGTCATAGTTTTGGCATGCTTGCCTAATTTAATTTGGCATGTTTGCATTTCAAATATCTCAAAAGTTAGCCATTTAAAATAAAAGTTACTTCAAATTAAAGTAAGATAGATTATTATGATCAACATAATGTTTATCTCAGAAAGTAACAGAAACGCAAAGGCATTGGACCCTGCAACTTTAATGCACTCGTGTCTAAGTTTGAGATATACGTTCAAATCTAGGTAGGCTGTTTGGTTTTGAAAATATGCTTTATCAAGACCAAAGTATTTATCTAGATTTTATTCTAGATGTCTAATTTGGATACTGATGCACGTGTCAAGCATTTGTCGCCACATCGAAGGGAATACTGAGGCAATTTAATAGAACCTATAATTGCAGAAGCTTATAGTGTCAGAGTTTTGGTGTGCCTGCCAAAATTAATTTGATGTGTTTTGCACTTCAAATATCTCCAAAGTGAGCCACTTCAAACTAAGGTAAGGTAGATTATAACAATTACCCAAAAACAGTATAACCCCGTTAAACCAAGCTCGGTTAAACCAAACGATCGGTTAATCCAAACTTTTTTCAGCGGCCCGGCAAAATATAAAAAGTTGGTTAAACCAAAGTTGGTTAATCCAAATTATCGGTTAATCCAAACAAAATTGTCGGACCCCAGGCCACTCCGGTATGATTAAACCAAACTTTCATGTGGTTATAAGGTCATCTGAGCCCCCACTGACTTTTTTATATGATAAATGGGAGTATTTTGCCGGGCAGCCGAAAAAGTTAGGATTAATTGATTGTTTGGTTTAACCGAGCAGGGTTTAACGGGGTTATACTGTACATACATAAAAAAAACAATAATCGAAATGACCACATACATTGTATATTACAAGTGCAATACACACTTACTCAAAGTCAAAGCCAAAGCTCGGTTAAACCAATGATCGGTTAATCCAAACAGATTTCTAGGGTCCCTTCAAGTTTGGTTTAACGGATTTATACTGTATATTTATCTCAGAAAATGACAGAAACTCAAAACCATCGGACTATGCAACTTTAAGGATTGTGTAAATGGCTAGAATATGATGGGTGCGCGTGGTGGTGGTGGTGGTGGTAGGGGGAGGAGGGCATGGGAGGAGGTATGGGGGAGAAGGAGGCTGTCTGTGTGTGTCTGTGTGTGGTATATAAAGCCAGCGGTTCGATGATGCAGATGTAAACTGCTTCAACACACGCTCCTTGGAAGGTGGAGCTTACAAACCCGCAGTATCCATAGCAACAAGGAGGGCGCGCATCAACCCGCCACACCTTGTCCAGTAGGCCTACTTCCGGTCTACTGTGCCTGATTGAGACACCACTGGTGTAGTGCTTCGGACGTCTACTCCACGCAAGTACAGGACAGTGTCTGCAGACAGGAACAAAGGTATTTATTGACTGGTTTATTAGTTGAAGCTCCAGCCTCCTGATATGACCTTAGATGTTGCTAGGACGTAAAACAACAACACACGAACAAACTTTGCATGTATACCAGAAAAGTGGCACAATCAGGCCTCCTGTGTGGAAGGTCAGGAGTTAGAATCACGACCCAAGTCAAACTAATGACTTACACAAAATTAATACTTGTCGCTACCTAGTCTGGCACTCAGCATTACTAGGATAGGGCAAGGACTGGTTACCTCCGTATCAGGATAATGTGACTGAGTGGGATATCAGGTCATGCTGCTGGTGGCTTGGTCTCCCAGTGGGGCAGCACTATAAAGTCACAATGATTACACGCTGTCACAAGTCAGTACCCATTCTGATATGACCATCGATTTTGCTAGGACGTAAAACCCTAACATATAAAGTAAACTTTGCATCTACAGGAGTAACTAGCTGTCTTTGGCGATCCTTCTGATTGGAGAATTCTGGTTCCTGCAGCACCCATGAATATGGCTGCTACCCCACCTCCACCTCCACTCTCACCGATACCCATCGCTCTGGCAGCGCAACATCTCTCCAGTCTGTCCGAAACCATCACATGACACTCTTATCCCTCCATACATATTTAAGCACTCCAGTTCAGTAAATTAAAGTTTCACAACCAGACGCGATGGCTGAATGAGTTAGAGCTTCCGTCTCCCGTATTGGTAGATCATGGGATCGTGGTCGAGTCAAACCAATGACTTAAAAATTGATACTTGTCGCTTGCTAGCCAGACCCTCGACATTATTAGGATAGGGCAAGGAATAGTGGAATAAGGAAGACGAATTGTCCGCGATTGAAATTTCCCCTGCTTAAACAACTAATGTACCAACACAAAACAAAAAAAAACAAAAGAAATTGATGAAAGCAGGACATTTTCAAAACGTAAACCCCTGATTTGAGCCTTGACAGCAGGTAGGTGCGTTTATAAAGCACTAAACATATCTGCACAATCTTGTGTCTCTCCACCTAGTCGTCCCAAACTCTCAGATCATCCATCTCCGATTCGGAAGGAGGGAAGCCGGACACGAGGGTGGGAAGGGTAAAGAGCATTTAATAAATGCAAGGAGGACAAAAAGAAATTGTTTTATTTAACGAGGCCTTTAGAGCACATTGATTTTTATCATTGGCTATTGGACGTCAAACATATGGTCATTCTGACATATTTCTTTGGAGGTAACCCACTGCTGCCACATAGGCTACTCTTTCTGATAAGCAGCAAATGGTCTTTTATATGCACTTTCCCACAGACAGGACATCACATACCACAGCCTTTGATGAACCAGTTGTCGACCAGTGGTTGGAATAGAAAATAACCCAAACTGCAAATGTGTCCACTGAGCAGGATCGATAGGATGACTTACACCTTCGCAGGTGGACACGCTACCACCTGACCTACATCCTGCTCCCCGCAAGGAGTACAAGGTTATATTTTCAATTGCCCATGTCTTCAATATTGAGGGGAACCGGAAGGGAGAGGACCAGGGAGCTCGACGAGGAAGAACCCCGACCCGACCACCACCGAGTGGCATTTAAAAAGAGGGTTGGTGGGTGTGTTGAACAAAAGTCTGGAGTAAGGGCGCCTAATGCAGGTCACCTGAGGGCTTAGTGTTCGTCCGGCCTGCTTGGGGGTGTAATGGGTAACCCGGTGTTGCAGTTTCCGCAGCACACCAGTTTCCGAGGGACACATCCATTCAAATGCATTGTCAATGGCCGTGAGCAAATCTTCATACAGAAGAAGTGAAATATCGCTACAACCACACCACATAGAAACAAATCCTTTGGTACACATATAGAAAACATGTGTAGCAAAAAGATTATATTAAATTGATAATGGTAGGGTTCTGGATTTCTATTAATTTTGAATAAAACTAATGTTTTGCACTGCGCGTACCGTCAAACTCAAGGCATTGTCAATGGTCGTGAGCAATCTGCAAACAGAAAATACAGCAGAAGTGAAATATCTCTAAAACCACACCACCTAGAAACAAATCGCTTCATACACATACAGAAAACATCTTTACCAAAAACATTATATTAAATTTATAAGGTTAGTGACGATGCTGTTCGATTTTGACGCATGCGCAGAAGCAATGTGTCCCTCGCAAACTGGTGTGCCGCGGAAACTGCAACACCGGCTTCCCTCCCCAAATCAACCACAATTCGAAATTATTCGCCAATCATTTGGTGATTGCGCTTTTTGTATGGCAGGTCCAACTGGATGGAATTGTTTGTGAGAGGTTACAAGAAAAGGAGCATGTATTGAATAATTTTAGTCGGTCCTCAAGAATCAGCTGTTTAAAATAGATTTTAATGGTAAAACAAAATTTATCTATCCATAAACTTGTTAAAAACAAGATGTATAGGGGTCATTCTCTGAAACTGGGCACTAAAGTGTGACGTGGAAAAACTAAAAGTGAAAACATTACAAATGATAACAGAAACCATAATAGCAGAATCCATGTTCATATGAATATTTACATGTTTTGCATATGTTAGAGTTTTAAATAAAGCTATTTCGCTTTTTGATTTTGATCTGAAGCAAATTTAGCAGTATCTTAATATTACTTGTGTAACATGGAAATAAAACACATGTCCAAAAGAACATCTTAACGTACACACCAAATTAGAAGCAAGCTTTTATTGATTACAGTTAAGCAAACAAGATTATGTCTTACAAGCAAAAAGTTTGGTGGAAAAAATGAAAAAAAGGTTTGGGTGTAAATTGATCACTTTTTGTCTAAATTTACACATTTTCACTTTAGTGCAAAATATCACAAATATACTTTTGATACATTTTGTGGTATAGATTAAATACATGTAGTAGTATTACTAACATGCTTAACACACAGAGGCAACAATACCAATTTGTCCCCAAAAAAAGGATAATTAATTATCACCTTCGTAACGTGAAAACCAAATACAGTGTAACCCCGTTAAACCAAACTTGAAGGGACCCTAGAAATCTGTTTGGATTAACCGATCAGTGGTTTAACCGAGCTTTGGCCAAAAACGCGGGTGCATTTTGAATGAAATATACAATGTATGTGGACACTGATTATTGTTTTTTTTATGTATATACAGTCTAACCCAGTTAAACCAAGCTCAGTTTAACCAAACGATTGGTTAATTCAAACTTTTTTGGCGGCCCGACAAAATACTACCATTTATAAAAGGGTCTCAGATGACCTTATAACCACATGAAAGTTTGGTTTAACCATACCGGAAGTGACCTGAGGCCCGACAATTTTGTTTGGATTAACCGATACTTTGGATTAACCGACTTTGGTTTAACCAACTTTTTTATATGATAAATGGTAGTATTTTGCCGGGCCGACGAAAAAGGTTTGGATTAACCGATCTGTTGGTTTAACCGAGCTTGGTTTAACGGGGTTGTACTGTATGGGGCACATAGTTTCAGAGAATGATCCATATATGTTGGATCATAGTTTCTATTTCACAGTGCCTTAGAATGGCCTTGCTAATGAGTGTGCTCTATTAAAATTGGATTATTATTTATTTCTCTGAGGCTTTGCCCATTATGAACAATAAAACCGGCTGACTTTGGCTGACTTTGACTGACTTTGACATGACCTTATTCAAGTTATTGACACAACAGTGGGCACATTGCCTTCGGCTTCATCTGGTGTATAAACACAAATTATCCAATCTGTTTTCAGTTCAAATACCTCCAAAGTGAGCCAGTTATACTAAAAAGTACTCTGACCTAAAAAGTAGTATAGGACATGGCATTTATCTATTAACAACTTTGTTTAAAGATATAAAAAAAACACCTCAAAACCAATGGATTTTGCAATGTTATGTAACTGTGAAGTGACCTGTTTTCTTTATATGTATATGAAGAGTTCAGGCGCAAAACCGCGTAAATCCCAATCCAAAAATGGAGATAAACATTGGAATCAAATCTTGAAACTTTATTTTGTGATATTCCTACCTTTTTGTTCTTTGCTCCATAACCATGTAATCATATACAAAGTGGAATTAGTGAAAATTAAAATTATTTTCATGTACAAATCTTTGATTTAAACTACATTTTAGGATTTGTAGTTTACGTGGTTTTGCGCCTGAACTCTTCATATATATATATATATATATATATATATATATATATATATATATATATATATATATATATATATATATATACATACACTCACACACACAAACACACACACAGTAAAACCTCTCTAACCGACCACACCCACAGATCGACCACTCCCCTATATCGATCACTATATTTGGGTCCCCAAAAGACCATTGTAAGGATATTCTAACTCCCTAAACTGACCACCTCCCTAAATGGACCCCTTAAAGTCGGTCCCATGGTCGGTCGATTTAGAGAGGTTTTACTGTATACCGTATTCTCACGGGTTAATGCCCATGTGTGGGTTAACGCCCACCACCACCTAGCGGTGACAAAAGGCATTATTCACTGAATAAACTACACTTTAGTTAAACAAAAAAAGAAATATCAAGACGTGTAACGACTTGTTTCTTCGCACTAATGGCGACTTTATAGTACTACCCCAGTGAGGTACCAGGTTACCAACACCATAATCGGCGCTGTTGACAGGGTCAGCTTTGTGACAGCGATTGTCTTCAGGCGATCTAAATAGCATCATCAACTGTTCGTTATAGTGGACACTTCCGCTAGGCTAAGCCATAGAGGAGTTGAAGTACACGCTAATTCTTGGAAACAAATTGTTGGGGGGGTAGAAATTGGTGGCGGAGGGATTGTCACGTGATAAAATGTGGACAATGTCATTTGTGACTCACCCCCCCCTTATAGTGAATGTCCTTCGAGCCCACTCCCCTCAAATTAAACTAAAAGATTTGTTTAACTGAAGGTCATTTTAATTCTCACAAATTCCACATTTCTTATGATGAGATGGTTAAGGAGCAATAATAAAAAAAATAAAAAATAAAAAAAATATCATGGGGTCGTGGGTTCGAACCCTGGGGCCATATGCAGGAGTCGGTGATAGTGAGCCAAAACGGTGTTTGGCGGGTATCACCGTTTAGCGGCGAACAAGTGGCATGCAAGGGTCAGTGTTAGGCCTATCACCATAAGCTTAAACGGGGTTACGCTAAACGTGATCGAGAGGTGGTTTAAGATTGGTGTTAGGTATCGATGATGCACAAATCTATTCAATGCTGTCATATTTAACAGAATTACATACGCAATAAGTGAAATTTCATTAAATTAACCCTAAATTCGAAGCAATATTAACGCTGCCGCCGCAGAGGCGGCGATATTAATATTTTCGAATCGACGAATGTAACGTAAACAAATCGCCGCCGCCGCATGGAGGTCGATATCCATACTGGCCGCCGCCGCCGCCGCCGAATCGGCGGCTATAAATTAGGCTCAAATCTATTGAATGCGACCATATTTAACAGAATTACATACGCAATAAGTGAAATTTGATCAATTTAACCCTAAAGTCGAAGCATTATTAAGACTACCGCCGCATTGGCGGCGATATTAATAGTTATATTTTCGAATCGACGAACGTAAAGAAAACAAATCGCCGTTTAGCTATAATGAAAGTGTTACGCGCTTCTGCATACGACTTGACACAGGTCCCGACTTTGGTGATAGCTAAACGGTAACAGGCTCTAACACCAAACCCCGCTAACACTGACTCCTGCATATGGCCCCTGGTCGAGTCAAACCAATGACTTAAAAATTGATACTTGTCGCTTTCTAGCCTGGTGCTCAGCATTATTAGGATGGGGCAAGGACTGGTGACTGAGTGGGATATCAGGTCATGGTGCTGGTGGCCTGTTCTTCCAGTGGGACAGCACTATAAAGTCACCATGAGTGTGCACTGTCATAAGTCAGTACCCGTCCTGATATGACCTTAGATGTTGATAGGACGTAAAACAACAACAACAACAAAACAACAACAAATAGGAATGTAAAAAAAAAAGAGAACCTTCTGAAGGTTTTACTCTCATGTTTATCTCAATTTTCGGAATGGTGTTTACGGGGTTTTGCGCCTGAACTCTTTATTTGTATATACACATATCTAAGTATACACACACACACACACACATATATATATATATTTATATATATATATATATATATATATGCATACACATATGTATTCATATATACAGATACCCGATTGCCAAATAGGTCAGAGCGCCGGGGGGCTTCCATACGGGAGGTCGTGGGGGCCGAACCCTGACTGAGTCAAGCCAATGACTCACAACATTGATACTTGCACTTGGCATTAACAATTGATATATGACTCAGTATCAGAATAATATGTCCAAGTAGGATATGTGGTCATAGTGCTGGTAGTCTGGTCTCCCACTGGAGAAGCGCTATAAAGTTACCATACGTGTGCACTGTCGGCACGAGTGCGCACTCTCATGAGTTGGTATCCGTTTTGATATGACCTTAGATGTTGCTAGTACATAAAGCCCCAACAAACGAAACATGTATGCCTCCCTTATGTGGTCGACCAGATGGGATGGCCGAATGAGTTGAGCGTCCGTCTCCGGTTTCGGGAGATCGTGGGTTCGAACCCCGGTCGAGTCAAACCAATGACGTAAAAATGTATACTTGTCACTTCATAGCCAGGTGATCGGCAAGTCAAAATTCTGCGCGAGTGAGGCAGATAGTGGGGGGACCACACGCGCACGTGACCCACCTGAGTCGGTAGCTCCCCGTATTGGGAGCATTGAGCTGGTAGCAAAGGCGATCCAGTCCAGTTAAATGAGCAATTGTCAAAACAAGTAAATACAACCATAAGAAGTACCCCTACCAGAGTGCATGTCGGCCTGCTGGCCCGAAGTACAAGGTTACACAATAATAGCACTCAGTCGTATATCGTCTTTATCAATCGGGTGGCTTGCAGGCACCGTTGTATTATAAAGACACTGAGTCGCATATCGCCCATACTGGCCTGCAGACACATTAATTAACCCCGTTGAACGTATAGCAACACAAAGACATATATATCGGTTAATAGCAGACAAGAAATGCAGGTGGACTCCATTCCAAATATTATTCACATAACAAGTTGTACAACACATTAGGATAGGGCAAGGAATGGTTGGCTCAATGTCAGGATAATGTGACTGAGTGGGATATTAGGTTTTGGTGCTGGGGGCCTGGTCTCCCAATGGGGCAGCACTATAAAAGGTACCATGGGTGCACAGTCACAAGTCGGTACCCAACTTGATATGGCCTTTGATGTTGCCGGGACGTAAAACTCCAACAACCAACCAACCCCTATGTGGAATGGCTGATCGACAGCCCGCCCTCAAACCAGTAAACAAGTTTGGTGATAATATTACTTGCTGAAAAGAAATCATGATGCACCCCTCCCCCCCACACACACACATGCTAGGTATAACCAAATACCCTATAACACTAAGACGGCTCACTCCGCCTGTACTGTGTAATCAAATTGATCAAACCCACCACCTGGTGTGCTGGCTGTTCTCTTGGTTAAACAGGTGCTAAATTATATGTATAAATGTATATATGAATGTGAAATATGTGTGATGATCGTGATGATGATGATGATGATGCTGATGATGATGCATATTTGTTCATAGCAATTTCATATTGATATGTATTCATACTTACCTATCTCATGTATAATATAATTGTATGTGTTTACATGTGAAACACCAACCAGCAGACGGGCTGATCAAACGCACCACAAGGTGGCACTGCAAAATTTACAGGAGAGATAGGGAGTGAGCTGTCTTAGTGTTATAGGGTCTTTGATATAACTTGCTTTTTTCCAAGAATAGAACGTACAAAGGCCAACCGGAAGTAGTAAGGACATGACCGCAAGCTATATGGTCCCTGGGGTTAATTTCAGCCATTAACACATATTGTCTTTACATTGGCATAACTACGCTATTCTAGTTTCATCCATACTAAGTCTATCCGGTCGAGGTCACTGGTGGCGCCACCTGACGGCTATATATTAGACACCGACACGAGCCGTAAGCTATAACTGACACGATAAACATGTATGTGTGTATACATATATATATATATATTATATATATTTATAATATATATATATTATATATATATAATATATATGTGTGTATGTATACCTATATACAGTAAAACCTCTCTAACCAACCACCATCACCAATCAACCACTCCCCTATATCTATCGTTTAATTTGGATCCCAAACGATCACCCACACAATACCATTGTAGCAATAAACAAACTCTAAAGTAACCACCTCCCTAAATGGGCCAATTAAAGTCGGTCCCATGGTCAGTCAATTTAGAGAGGTTTTACTGTGTGTATATATTATATACATAGCTAGTATATAAATATACGGGTATAAATCGTCGGCATGAGGTTTATTATTATTATTATTATGATTGTCACTGTATAATATTGTTAACGTCCAATAACGGACAAATATCGATTAACTGCGGCCTGCTGGCCTATGGTGGCGCCACCACCGGCAGTTCTTTGTACTTATGCTCACTCGCTGTATGGATCACTTTGCTTCGAAAAGTTGCATTATCCGATAGAAACATTCATTAAAACAAAGCACTTGCCTAGATTCCATCATACATAGCCAACTTAGACACTGATGCACTCTTTAAACATGTATTGCTCCATAGAAGGAACAGTAACTTAATTTAATGAAACCTGCCACTTCTGCAAGTTATGCGCAGACAATGGGGAAAACAAAACTATTGTAGTGAGTATTAATACTCCGCCCTGATTTGCCTTATGCATAATAGTTATATGGTCATCCATACTGGCAACATGATGCTATATCTGTGGCCGTTATGGATGATAATATATGTGTGTATATATATGTGTGTTTCAAAGAAAATGGAATGAAAAAAGAAGCTTATGCAGCGATTTTAGGCTTTGGGTTTACATTGTCATTACTAGGTTTCTTTATAGTTGAAGACACGGGAAGGTGAATGGCAGCAGAGGGAGAGGGAGACCAAGAACATCATGGTTTACAAATATTTCACAGTGGACAGGCTTGAATTATTCACAGTCTATCAGAACAGCACACCATCGGGACAAGTGGAGAACCATTGCACCCAACCCTCGACTAGAGGATGGAACTATTGATTGATTGATTGATGCAGTGATTCATTGATATGGGTACACTGCAGGAAATATCATTCCTTCCCTGAATGCCAACCAATGTAATCTATATCCATATATAACTTTGTTGTTCAATTATAGAACACAAAAAAGGGGCAACAGTTGCCCTCCTTTCGCTCTGCTTGTGGTGACATCGTGCTGCTGTTATTGTTAGGATATGGGATCGGCATTCTGAACCTTATTTATTATACCCTGCCGCCTCAGGCAATACTTTCATTCAGTCACTCGGTTGTCCTCGTTGGTCGGTTCTTGGAGTTCTACATCCTAGCAACATCGACGGTCATATCAGGACGGGTACCGATTTCTGACTCATGGTGATTTCATCGTACTGCCCCACTGGGAAATCTGGCCACTGACACCATGACCCGATATCCCATTCAGTCACATTATCCTGACACTGAGCTAACCAGTCCTTGTGTTTTCCTATCAATGCCAAGTGCTAGGCTAGGAAGCGGCAAATATTAATTTGATAAGTCATTCGTTTGACTCGACCGTGAACCAAACTCTCGACCTTCCACACGCGAGGCCTGCGCTCTACCGATTAGGCCACCGCGCCCGGTATTTTTCCTAGTACTTTGACTTGGTTGTTGGTGCCTCAGGGCGGGATGCCTCGGCACCTCCAGGCGCTGTGCCACCCCCACCCCCACCCTCCACCCACCACACGCTTCCCCACCTCATCCTCCATCCACGACCGGACGCGTTGGCCGAATCGCTAGAGCGCAGGCTTCCTATGCGGAGGGTCGTGAGTATAAGAATCCCATCCGAGTTAAACCAGTGACTTATAATACAAATTGATACTTGTCGCTACCTAGCCTGGAGCTCGGCATTAATAGGATAGGACAAGGACTGGTTGGCTCACTGTCAGGATAATGTGACTGAGTGGGATATTGGGTCATAGTGCTCATGGCCTGGTCTCCCAGTGGGGCAGCATTATAAAGTTGCCATGAGTGCGCACTGTCAAAAGTTGGTACCCATCCATATATGACCTTAGATGTTGCTAGGATGTAAAACAACAACACACTACCAGACGGGATGGCCGAATGAGTTGATCATCCGGCTCCCGTTTTGGTAGATCGTGGGATTCCAACCCATTTGAAACCTGGTCGAGTCAAACCAATGACATAAAAATTGATACTGGTCACTTCCTAGCCAGAAACTCGGCATTATTAGGATAGGGCAAGGACTGGTTGGCTCAGTGTCAGGATAATGTGACTGAGTGGGATATTGGGGCATGGTGCCAGTGGCCTCTTATCCAAGTGAAGTCACCATGAGTGCGCACTGTCACGAGTCAGTACCCGTCCTGATATGACCCTACATGTTGCTAGGATGTAAAACAACACCGGTATCCATTGCAGCAGTCCACCGACTCCGGGCGTGTCCCACCGTGGTGTTTGGGTGACAGGGGGTTGGAGTCCTCCACCACAACGACCCAAACAAACACTGGGGGGTACCCTCACACCACCAAGCGGGACGCCCGGCATCCACTTGTTACAGTGGGACCTATCATCTATCTACTTACTGACGCGCAGCAGTAATTCTTAGCCCTACGCCGGGTGCTGGGAAGTCTTTATTTGACTCTGATTTTCTCTCACTCGAAGCCCAACTGGTACAATCAAGCAACCGTGCTAATTACCAGCATGACAGATGAGGCAGCCCTCAATCCACCGGTCCTGTCCTGACGGTGGAGCATGGATGGATCGAAGATCCTTTGCTTTGACTAGGTTAACACTGAACATTGGACCAGTGACATACAACATGGTGGGCCAGCTAAGGCAGGTAGGTGGTCTGTGGGCGGAGGCTGAGCCTATCTCAGACATTAAATCTAGGCATCATTGGCAAGATCATGCATAACCTAATTCTAGCATGTAAAATATGCATCCTTTCATTATGAAACAGTTATTTATTAATTGGATTTTAGTGAGTTTGCCATGCGGTGGAGTAGATGGTATCCTCTTGCTGTTGGTAAGTTGGTTTTGCTGGTAATTGAGTAGGATAATGACCAGGCGAGTGGTGGCGCCACCATCGGAGCTGAGGCGAGTAGGCCTGAGCAGTAGATGAGTAGTCCGAGGCTCTACCACCCGATTACTGATGGATGGGTGTTAGGAGCAAGTATAGAATTCCAGGTTATCATACTCGTATAATTCTTATACATTATATATATATATATATGTTTATAAAAGAACTCATGTATTTATTATATATGTGACAAGCTATTTTCCTGAATACGATCTAGATACTTGGTATTTGAATTGCAAATTATTTTTTTGGATTGGTACTTATCACGTTTTGAAAAAGAGCTCTTCATATGTTGATATATATGGTATGTTCGGATATATCCGACAGCAAGAACAACTGGCCTGTATCGAAATCCTGCAATTTTTAGCCATGTTTTCCGAGTTTAATTTTGTTGCTGTCATTTGACACAAATTTAACCACTTCATAACTTGAAACTGAGATTATTCTCGTTTGTCATTTGACACACATCTGACCATTTCAGCTTTTTCATCTAAATTTCAATATAAGCATATAATTATAAATCCGATTAACAAAATGGACAGAATAAATAGCACTGACATTTTCGCAAATAGGGCCTTTGGTGCTGACCATCACAAATCAATTAAATATATCCAAATCTCGAGACAGTTTTTTAAAGAAAGTTGATTTATTGTGCGTTTGTCTTTGGGGCTTTACGCCCTCCCAACATGTAAGGTCATATCAGGATGTGTACCAACTTATGGCTCCACCATCATGACGGCTTTATAGGGCTGTCTCACTGGGAAACCAGGTTGCCAGCACCCTGACCTGATATCCTACTCAGTCACATTATCCTGATACCAAGAAAACCAGTCCTTGCTTTATTTTAGGAAATGCCAGTGCCAGGCTAAGTAGCGACAAGTATAAATTTGGTAAGTCATTGATTTGACTCAGCCGGGGTTTCAAACTCACAACCTTCCACACAGAAAACCAGCCAGCGCTTTTACTGAATCAGCCACCCAGAAAATAAAAATCGATTAAATAGCTGTTGAAAACAATATTTGATCAGGGTTTATAAACTTGAAGGAAAATGGTCATGTTGTCGAAGCACCATGTATCAATCATGACTTTAGATGGTGGTAAGTGGTCAGTCATTTATGCATATATCACAAGCAGCACATGGGGCTGCTACATCACCTAGGACATTTCTGTGTGAGGTACGTCGGATGGGCAGCATTGTATGTGCATATCTCAGGGGCTGCCTTGGCACAGCCACATTACTATTTACATTAAATCCTACTATTTTCGTGGGCGCCTAATTTGACGAACCATTGTGTGATATGACTACCTAAGCCTCATTATTTATTATTATTATTATTAGATATTATCTATAATGTAATACCATATATATCCACACAATTATTTGCATTTGTTGTGAAAAACAAAAATAAATTATAGCGCAAACAATTCCATATCTGCGAAAATATATGTGTTATAAGGCGGATATCCCAGGTAGACATGGATGCATATTGTATAGTGATGGCCAGGGTATGCATACAGTGCTGACATAGTGCGTGGCTGGGGTGGTATGTCCTAGCAACATCTGAGGTCATATCGCACGCGAGTTCTTACATTGTGAGGCCAGAATGTTTGCGATGATCTCTTTCTAACACGGCTTTGTACTGCAATTTCAATGATCAGTTTGTAAGATATGAACACATTGCGTGATTTAGATGAATACTTAGGTAAATAAGTGCCCATATAGTTCGAACAAGCACGGCCACAAGAATCAGCATTCCACTCAAATATAATCCGCGTTATTTTTGTTTCTTGTTTAAAAATGGGTTGATTGATTGGTGAGGGTTTCACACCATGTCGACAGCAAAGGTGATATTCAGGGAGAGAAGTGTTCTAAATTTGAATGTGGTATAACCAAAAAAATTAGAAAGAGAGAGAGAAAAAAAGGGAAGCAGAGAGAGAGAGAGAGAACGATAGAGAAAGAAAGAGAGAACGAGACAAAAAGAAAGAGAAAGAGAGAAAGAAAGAGAGCGATGGAGGAGAGACAGAGAAAAAGAGAGAGAAAGAGAACGAGTGAGAAAGAGAGAAAAAGAGAGAACGAGAGAGAGAAAGCGCGAGAGAAAGAGAGGGAAAGAAATTAGGGACGCAAAGTAAAATAGCATGGAGAAGGGGGGTGGGGGGGGGGGGCTCAGTTATGTACGACCTTTATCACTTAATAAGATGTTGATATAACAAACCACTTTCATATTCTGTGATAAAATGTTGATATACATGTATTGATTGGGGTTGGTGTTGGAATAGTAATGTTATCAGTGATTCATAACATGGAGACAAGTAACAGTGGAATAAATTTACAATTTATTAATATGTCCATATAATAGAATATACACATGTATATAATCATATTCAGCAAGCAGAGCTTACTGAATAGTTACCGGGAACATGGGGGTCATTTAGCAGCCTGCACCTGTGATGCTCAACCCTATGAATAACTAACCTTAAGGGGGCGAGGTGGGAGGCAAGTTAATAATATACGCTCGATTGCTTGTATTGAAGACTCGGTGACAAGTGAGCTCAGAGCATGTTATATATATGAGAACAGGTGGGGTGTCCTAGATACACTATTTATTTAAAGTTGCATAGTCCGATGGTTTTGAGTTTCTCTCATTTTCTGAGATAAACATATTAGGTTCATTGTTTTAGTCTACCTTACTTTTAGTTTGAAGTAACTTTTATTTTAAATCACTAACTTTTGAGATATTTGAAATGGAAACATGCTAAATTAATTTTGGCAAGCTTGCCAAAACTCTATCACCATAGGCTTCTGCAGTTACAGGTTCTATTAATTGACTCAGAATCCCCTTATACATGACGAATGTTTAATAAGTGCACCAGCATCTAAGTTAGATATGTAGAATCAAATCTAAATAATTGTTTTGGTTTTGAGAATTTTATGTTTTCCTCGGACTATGCAGCTTTAATTGTATGTGCAACCAGAATGTAACTGGGGTTATCTGCCCTAGCAACATCAATATTGTTTTGTTCAGGGTAATGACCAGGCATGACCCTATTATGAATTACCCATTTTACCGGATAACATGCACAATGCCATTATGTTATCTGGTTTATCTATAATACCCCAGTCACACGAGGCCTGTGTTCGCTTACGATCGATTCGTGACATCCATACATCCTCCTTTCGACTGCCTGACACCCTCCTTACGCACTGGCACCGCGAGGTCGCCGACCTCCCCGCGACCATTTCGGAAATTTTGGACGCAAGGAGCTTGCAGCTGCTGCACTTGCAACCTCCTTGCGACCAGTTTGGTCGGCGCCATGCCATTAAAAAGTGGTTGGTGACCTGGCGCCGCCAGGACACCGATCCCTTGGTTGGTGAGTTGGCGCTGACCTGGCGCCCACCTAGCGGCGCCAAAATATGCAATGTTGCACTCACCAGGTGGTCAGCGCTATGGCACCAACCGGGCGCCACCTTGGCTTCGCCACGGTGACAGCCCGGCGCCAACCTGGCACTTATCTGGCCCACCCTGGCGCTGCCCTGGCACCAACCACCTTTTTGAATCAATGTATTGAGTGGGACGCTGGGTGGTTGGCATCCTTTTGGGCGTAAGGAGGTTGGCAGCGGATGCAGGCTCTCGTGTGACTGGGGTATAAGACGGTGAAAATGTTGAAAACTTCATTCGTGTCAACCCCCAAGAATGAAAACAGTAGTCTAAGATTAGGAAAACCGTAGTCTTTATGGCCAAAACGTAGTACTTGACAGGTATGCACTGCCAATCCTTGTTTTGTTATGATATGATATATATTGATATGCATATTTGTAAAAAAAATAAACAAATAGTTACATTCATATTATGTCAGTGGTAAGAAAAATTGAGAGTTCAAATACACTGAAAACTGTATGGTTTGCTCACCGACGGCCGTAGTTGTAATTTTACGTGTAAAACTGTAGTCTTTACGGCCAAAATGTAGTACTTGACAGGTATGAAAATTTGGATGCACACTTATAAGAAACAATGTAAATCCTACAAATCCCAAATATATACATTTTGTATCCCTGGGTAACATCCGGTGTCCACTCCTGTGCAAAAAAACAAGATGGTGGCGATAGAACGCCATCACTTATAAAGTTCATTAAACTACATGTTTTATTATATTTTTCAACGCAAAAGTAACGGCTAACTATGTAGACTTATATAAAGAATAGATTTTCCTTCTTAAATTAAGAATTTATCAGTTCAGTTCATTTACCCAGCATGTCGCAAAATGTTCACCAGCTTTTATATAGGGTTGTTCTTCACCCCTCCCGTGGCTACTGCAGCAGTATGGGGTGAATCTTTTATCTAGGTTGACGGTAGAGAAAAGATTCACCCGGTACTTGTAGTACACGGGTGAAAGACAACGTAGTCTAAATACGGGCGAAAATAGCATTAGTATGGAACAAGAAGTAGAATGCCTGCCTCCAGTGTCAAATGGTTACTTATATCAGCACAGACTTGGTGAAATGGGAGAGAATGAAAAAAGACAAGATGGCGGCCGCAGAACGCCATTGATTTCACTTTTAAATTGCATTAAACTAGATATTATATTATATTTTTCAACTCAAAGGTAGCGGGCTATCAATAAGACATATGTAAAGAATAATTGTTGCTTCTTAGATTGTGAAATTAGGCTCTCAATTCATTAGCCCGCTTTTTCGACCGTTTTTATATAAGGCTGGTTTTCACCCGTGTACTGCAAGTACCGGGTGAATCTTTTATCTAGGTTGACGGTTGCTGGCGATATTCTTATGGCATATCCCGGATGTGGATAGGCTGACTCAGAGCTAGATCTACTCAGAAGTTCATCCAAGGCAAAGTAAAGCGAACGAAGTGCCAGCCTCGGTGCGTTTGAAACTGACAGCAGACGCATGATCTTTTCCCTGCTATGACAGCAGACGTCAGAGACAGACAGACAGACAGTGGCAGACCACAACACACCGCTGCCTGGCCGACATTAGGATTTATATACAGCCCCAGTCCTTGGCCTGTGAACCCCGGTACCAGGATCCGGCCAACACTGACTGCGCATGCCTGCAGAAGTCACGTGACCGTCTGCCATGCGCACTGGCATTCGCTCGCTATAGCAACACAACGCCATCCATTTCCCGCCAAATTTCAGCCGTGACAACAATTGATACGCTAGCTCTCGCAACAAGCGCAATAAACTGTTGCGTGAGGGGAGTAAGGGACATATTAAGGGCAAATTAACTTTAAATCTTCCGATAAATAGAAATGCCATCAGGTTTTACCGGGTGCATGAGGCTACAAGCAGGCGGGGTTGAGTGTCTATGGACAGTTCATATTTGAAGGGTAAAATTGCACCGCACGCAGATCTCTCAGCGGATTGTCAGTAGAGGCGGGCAGGTCTGTCTGCGTGGTGCAGCGGCGGTGGCGGCGGTGGCGGCGGCTGGCCCTCGGCCGACGTGTAGGCTTTGATTTCTGCGATGATGTTGAGTTATGAGGCCTTTTCACCGTTAAGGTCAGAGGTAGGTTCATTCTCGGTATTTCTATAGACATCCCCTACCCACACACACGCACACACACATACAGTCTACACACACACCCGCACACACACAGTCTACACACACACACCCGCGCACACACACACACACACATACACACATAATCTACACACCCGCACACACATACACACATAATCTACACACGCAAACACACATAGTCTACACACACCCGTACATACATAGTCTACACACACCCGCACACACATACACACATAATCTACACATCCGCACACACATACATATATACAGCCTTCGTCGGTTCTTGATTCCTCCACATGATGGCGCTGTTTGGTGAGTTGTCAGTCAGCAGGTATAACGTGGACAAGGGGGGTGCATATCGTCTTGTGCTAGGCGTTGATGCAACGTCACGCCAATACTCTATTAGTATTAGTATTACAAACAATAGGCCTACTAGCGTAGTAAGTACTCTGCACTGACCTCTCAGGCAAAGAGCCATATGATGTTATGACTGCACTTACTAACTATATGAGCGTACTAAGTAGTCTGTACTGACCTCTCAGGCGAAGAGCCACATATTACTAACTATACTAGCATACTAATGGCCCTGTCACATTACGACGTTTCTCGCCGGCACGCCGCCAACGTGCAAAATCACTTTTAATCGTCGAGACATGTCAAACTTTTCGGCGTCAGCGCAACGTATTGGTAGCGTGCGGCTGACATTGTGAGAAAAAAAACAAAAAAGTTTGGCATGCCATCCTGATATGACCTTAGATGTTGCTAGGATGTAAAACAACAACAAACAAACAAAGCAACAGTTTGGCACAACGTGTGGGAACGACCCTCATGCGTGCGTGGCATTCGCATAGCGTTATTCCAGTGCGTCCAACGTATCTCGACGTGCCCTTAACATCGCCATAATGTTGGCACCTGTGCATCGGCGCATGTTGAAAGTTTTGTGCAAGCGCAAAACTTTCGATCGCACACCGCCGACCCTCGTCAATCGTCGCCATCCATCAACGAATACACATGCGTAACGCTTCCTGACGTATCCCGACATTGCGCCAAAAAATCACATACGTCGACACGCGTTGGCGAGAAGCATCGTAATGTGACAGGGCTTTAAGTAGTCTGTACTGACCTCTCAGACAAAGAGCTATATGCCGGCTATTACTAACTATACTATTACTAGCCGACTAAGTAGTCTGTACTGACCTCTCAGGTTATATTACTAACTATACTAGCGTAGTAAGTAGTCTTCATTGATCTATCCACCAGACAAAGAGCCACATGACAGCTATTACTAACTATTCTAGTGTACTAAATGTCAAAGGTAATGTTAATATACTTTCTACTTTCAATTTGAAAATTTGTTATTTTGATTGTATTACTATTAGCAATGTATATGTGTTATTTTTAACTGGTGAAAGCGCCTCATAAGTATTACACTTCTGCTTTCTCGTATGAGCATAGAAGGTCAGGAGTTAGGGTCCCAACCGAGTCAAACCAGTGACCTACACACTTGATACTTGTTACTACTTAGCCTTGTGGTTGACATTACTAGGATAGGGCAAGGACTGGTTAGCTCAGTATCAGGATAATGTGACTGAGTGGGAAATCAGGTCATGGTGCCAGTGGCCTGGTCTCACAGTGCACTATAAGTATAACCATGTCATGCGGGCATTCTGTCTGTCACAAGTCAGTACCCATGTTGATATGATCTTAGATGTTGCCAGGACATAGCACCCCAATAAACAATCTTTGACAAATTGAAAAAGAAGGCTGTGATTTACAGTAAGTAACCTTAGGTTACGCTAAGTCACAACCTACCCCTGGCATGTCACATGGATGTTCTGTTCTGAGTTTCTAATTGGACGTGAGCACGGGTTGGATTAGGTGTGCTTATGGATATACCTGATATTATTGGGAGACTCGACATTTTCGGACACATCTATACAATATATACATACATATGGAGAAGCAAAATCATTTAGAAGGAACTCAGTACAATACAAGCTAGTGACATCTATCAGCAGAATCTGGAACCACTGTATTCGGGTACTTTCCGGCGGGGTGTATTACCTTTCTAGAAGTACCTCTCTCTCTATAGCCCCGTTCACACAGCACAACTTTAGGCCGAACTAGATAAGGCGAACTAGATGAGGCGAACTAGGCGTGAAAGTGCGTCGTATCCACACATCCAGTGCTTGGGGCGGTTTAAGCCGGAAATTGATATCTGCGCATGAGCAAGTCCATACTAACCAGCACCACTTTCGGTTAGTCGACGTCACCACGAGAGGGTGTGGGTTCGACCAAGATATGTATAGACTGAGTCGTATTGTTTTGGAACTGTCAAAACTTCTGCTGGGCAGTGAAAACCTAAAAATAAATGATGAAAAAAATATCTGTGCACAGCTAGCAGTTTCATAGACCAAATTATATAATATGCGCTTTTGATCGACCGGAAAGTCAACAAACTCAGGAGCCATATGCAGGAGTCGGTGATAGCGTCGGTTGCAGAGGTGCCTAAACGGTGAGTGTTAGCTAAACGTGAATGTATTTATAGGTTAGGATCGCTGCCAATGCGGCGGCAGCGTTAATATTGCTTCGGATTTAGGGTTAATTTAACGAAATTTCACTTATTGCGTATGTAATTCTGTTAAATATGATATAGGCCTAATACATTGCCGTCGATGCGGCGGCTGCGGCCAGTATGGATATCGACGTCGACACGGTGGTGGCGGCGGCAGCGATTTGTTTACTTTACATTCATCGATTCAACAATATTAATATCGCCGCCGACACGGCGGCAGCATTAATATTGCTTCGAATTTAGGGTTAATTTAATGAAATTTCACTTATTGCGTATGTAATTCTGTTAAATATGATAGCATTGAATAGATTTGGGCCTAATATATAGCCGCCGATTCGGCGGCAGCGGCGGTGATGTGTTTACTTTACATTCGTCGATTCGACAATATGAATATCGCCGCCAATACGGTGGCAGCGTTAATAACGGTTCGAATTTAGGGGTAAATTGGTAAAATTTCACTTATTGCGTATGTAATTCTGTTAAATATGACAGCATTGAATAGATTTGGGCACAACCTTACGCTAACACCACCCTTAAACATCCTATGAAACGGGGTTAGTGTCGCAGACCTTAAACGCGCGGTGTTAGCGTAACACTGCCTCCCGCATACCGACTTTTCGGCGCTAAACCAGAAATCCCGTCTAAACGCATTTTGGCTCGGTAACACCGACTCCTGCATATGGCCCCTGGTCTCGACTGCACATGCGTGTGACGTCCTTAATCCGGCTCATCTAAACCGCTACCGTTCACACTATGAACTTGGGCCGACTTAAGCTAGTTCGCTTCACCTAGACTACCTCGCGACGTGGTTTACTTGAGGTGAACTAGATGCATCGACTCAGCCCTAATCCGCTTCAGCGTCGCGTCCACAAGGCCAATGTGAGCCGAACTAGACAAGGTGAACTAGTTGAGGCGACTTAACTCCCGTGTGTGAACGGGGCTTTAGACTCTACTAACCCTACGTGGTTACACCAAGGCTAACTACTTACACACGTGACCTCCTTCGAGCCAGGGCTTGCTCTCTTTGGGCCAAACTAGCAGATCCCCAGCCTGCTTAGAGCGTTAAGAGCTTGGGATATGGCATAAACACAGCATAAGTGGTATCCGGCGCGGTGACGCAATACCAGCCCGCCTCGGCATGCTCGGTGGAAGTAATCGGGAATCACAGGACGAGCTGCTCATCCTTCAGCCGAGTCTGACACTGATGCTCATACTCACTTAGCCACACCCATATATATCTATATATATATATATATATATATATATATATAGATATATATATATATATATATATATGTATATATATATATATATATATATATATATATAAATCTCTCTAAATCGACCGACCATGGGACCGACTTTAAATGGTCCATTTAGGGAGGTAGTCGGTTTAGGGAGTTTCTTTTTATCATTATAATGGTATTGTATGGGCGATTGTTTGAGACCCAAATAAAGTGATCGGTGTAGGAGAATTGTCGATATGTGGAGGTGGTCAGTTAGAGAGGTTTTACTGTATATATACTGATAATCAGGTTATCGCTCTTATATAATAAGGAGTGGCCTGTGTCACCCGCCACCCCCATCTGTGAATGGGCTCTACCATCTGGTTGGCGTTTCTCTGGAGCTACCCTCTCGACTTCTCCCTCTCAAATTTGTCTACATTCATATATATATATATATATATATATATATATATTTATATATATATATATATATATGACCCAGTTGCCCCCATTAAACAGAAACAACAAGAAACAACAAGAAGACTGACATGGTTGAGAAGAGTATATGTTCTCTAGCAGGAATATAGATAATTGCCCACCTAAAGTAAACATTTTTTTATTTTTTTAAACAACCAAAGTTTTTTGACGGTCTGAGTGGGTCGGGGGGGGGGGCGATAATGGCCAGACAGGGCTGGCTTATATGAGATGAGGTCAAGAGTCCCCGACAGGTGGCGCCGCGTGGCCAAACCTGGAACTAAACAATGTCAGACACTAGCTGTGGTTCACAATTTAACAATACAGATATAACTGAAGATGGTAGTGTCCTTGTTTATATTCCCCTAATAGATTATAGAGCATATATATATATATATATATATATATATATAATATATATATATATATATATATATAGCAAAGCATATACTACGTATATGCCGATGTAGGTTTCGCATGGTGCTGCCCATCGCGGCGGTGCCTGGTACTACCTCGTGGGGTTCCGGCAAAATCCGCTACTCGGCGCTGCTGTAGCGATATATACACTGAGCGCGCGCCGGTCGCGTCACTACGCCTCTACACATTCATACGAATTACTACGCTTACTCGGAGAGCTATGAATTACTTACAAATTACTTACGAATTACTTACGAATTACTTACGAAGTCTACTAACACAGTCTACATTCTACCTGTGTTGCTGCTGCGTATCGCCCGATCGCACCAGTGTGTCGAGATCAGGAGGTCGACGACTTGTGAGCCTGGTCAGCTAACTACGAGGAAATATCAACACAGACGGTATCGTAGAAAACAAATATCACCGCGTATTCGACAATAATTGTGAATCACGCTTGCATATATTCAAACTGTGTGTGTCGAGTGAGGACGAATACATATCTGTATCGACGTTATTGGAAAAAAATACTTTCAATTTCAAATGTGTCGAGGAGAGGCTATCGGTTAGCGGTTGAGACTATGAATGTCACCCTTGTGCTGATTCGACAATGAATGTCGCGCTTGTGCAAATTCGACAATATGTACACAATATGTACGTTTTTGATTAATGAGGTCTATTCATTCTATATATGAGACAATTTTGTCTATTACTAGAACGACATGTACATGTTTTTACAGTGGCTACGACACGGGTACGGACCATAGTACGGGCCGCAGTATGCATGAAGCCTAACCGAGGTACGGGCCATAGTACGCCGGAACCTGGGCCAGCAATGCTGCCAGATCCTGCCATAGCACAGCCGCAAAGCGCTAAATCGAGATCGAGATCAGCATAGTGCTTACCAAATCGGCATAGTGCTTACCAAATCGAGACCGGCATAGTGCTTACCTTATTTAACCGGGCTTGCCTTATAGTACTGCTATAGCATTAAGTTTATATTGCTCCTTTTACATTATTTATTTCCTTTTATAGTTTTTATAGTATTTATTTATACTAGCCATCAAATTTATGGGCTTTATTTTACTATGAGGTTTGCTTTTGCATCCTTTGATATCTTATAGTATTTATTTTATACTACCTATCGGCTGACTTTTCAAGTCACCTTCTCTTGACGCTATATGTCAGGCGTTAGGTGCACTTGACGATACTGATACAAAATATATGCCGATTAACTACTGTGGCCCATGCGGCGGTGAACACGCTGGCCCAGTGAACGACGCATGCGGCCGGGCCTCGATGCAAACAAGGCAGACTGCCCGTTCATCTAGGAGGCTGAGCAACATGGCAGAAAATCCAAAACCGGCGAGGAAGGAAGACTCACCCTCAGCTTCATTGGTTGAGGAAGAAGCCCCGGAGGACGACGAAGTAGAAGAACGGGAGCGGGCGGTAACACGACGTATCCGTGCGCTGGAGCGCAGGAAGCGATTGGCGGAGCTGGAGTTGCAGGAGAGGGAGCTGGAGAGCGATATGGCCCGCCTGGCGATGAAGAAGAAGGGGGGCCGTTCCAGGAGTAGAAGGCGCAGCTCCTCAAGCGACCGCCATCACCGCCGACATCACAGGCATCACCGACGCTCCCCGACTTCGAGCTCGTCATCCGGAAGATCGGCTAGCCGCGAGAGAAGACTTAGGAGTAAGTGGTCGATCCGGCGTTATCTTGAAGACCGTAAGGACTTGAAGAAACTTTCTCCATTCGAGCTCATCGAATCGTCGTGCAGTTGGGTTTTGGATAAAAAAGACATTGACGTGCAAGACTTGAGACGCGTGGTTAAGCATATCAAATATATCTCGGGTAGGGCTAAGTCGGGTCAGTTCCAGGACCGCGCACACGCTAGCTACGATCTGGCGATCCGGAAGTTAGCGACAACCGACGGATACAAGGCTTTTGGTGCGGGAAATGCTGAAGTCGCACTTCAGTACTACGCATTTGAATACATGCGGGGGCACTCGTCCAAGGGGGCTTATGGCGGGATCAAGAACTCCCATTCTAATACTAACACTAAGCAACTTTTTTCTAAAGATGGGAAAAAGCCATGTTTTGCCTATAATAAAGAAGAGGGTTGTACTAGGGATGACAAGACATGCAATTTCGGTCACTGGTGTTCTCGTTGTGGGAGTAGAACCCACGTTAGGGCCAAGTGCCGCAAAGACTGAATTACTAGGGGCCGGGGCAGGGCTAGGAGAGGCATCGCTTACAGTGTGCTGCGAATTTGTGTGAACCCCTTCTAGATAGTGTGACTCCTGTCAATATAACAGCCGATTCGCCTGTTGATTCTGGCGGTGATTCGGTTCCATATAACAATGTTGTTTCTGTTTGTAGTGTTCCCGGAGTGGGTATGTGTCCCAGCGCGCTAATTGCGCGTCGCCATGCTGGCGCCCGTGACCTAATATGTGCTAACACCGTTGATACGGTTTGTACGAATCTCTTTAACCACCACCAAGAGGGGGACCCGTGTGCTATCAGCCATGGTGTACCTAATGGGCTTGCCGATGCGGAGGGCCACGGAACAGGTGGGTCCCACCATGCGGGGGGGGACGAGGCCAAAAACTTAGTTGGGCATGACATAGCCGACGACATATTTCCCGGCTGGAGGGGGATAAATCGAGACTGGTTGACTCTCACCTGCTGCGAGAACGGCCTAATTGTCAGTGCCTCTGATAAGCTAGTTGGCTCTCGATGTTCTTTCTCCGTTACTACTGCATGCTTGGACGCGACTTGTGCTTGCACTCACATGATTAGAGGGCATGCTGCCCAGTTTAAACCATGTCGCGTCTTTTGCGAATGTTTTGCCAAGGGTCAAGTAGACCCAGACGCCAATTACGTTTTGTACGGTGCTATTTTTGGTTTTAAGGTAATTAACCCTTCTTGCACTACGACTTATAGTAGTCGTTATTCTAATCCTATGAACCCTGTACATGAACGTTTTATCAGTAACAAGCTCAGGAGCGAGCTAAATTCTGGCTATATTGCTAGGGCGGATGGCCCCTCCATTTGTGTTCATAATGTTTTTGCGATTCTTAAATCGTCGGGTGAGGGGTACCGTACTATTATAGACTGTAGTAGGCCACTGGGCCGCTCGGTTAATAATTATGTTCAGGAAGTGGCGAAAAAAATTTCTTACCAAGGAGTCGATGACTTGGTAAAAATCATGATTCAGGGGGAATTTATTGCTACGATAGACATTAAAGACGCATATAGAGCTATCTGCATCCACCCAACTGATTCCCCACGCCAGGCAATATGCTGGGACTTAGGTCATGGCCCCGAAATTTTCTTCGACAATCGTTTATGTATGGGGCTTGCATCGAGCCCTTATATATTTAATAGGATATCGGACTTTGTTGTCCGATGTGCCGTCAGGGAGGGAGTCGGGAGAATAATAAATTACCTAGACGACTTTGCCGTGCTGGGTGAGAATTTTGCAGACTGTTTGGGCAACCAGCGCACCATCATGGCAATCCTTCGCCGGCTGGGTTTCTCCTTGAGCTATCCTAAGATTGGGACCCCATCGCAATGCGCGAGATTCCTGGGAATAGAGATAGACACGGTGAAATTACAATTGAGACTACCGTGCGATAAGATTCTCAAACTAAGAAAGGTCCTCTCTCTTTTTCTGAGCCGAAGGAAAGCGACCCGTAAGGAGTTGGAACGCCTAGGGGGCCGCTTGGCACACTGCTCTACAGTCGTCCGGGGTGGGCGCTCCTTCTCCACGAGAGTTTATGATGCCATCAGACAACTAAAGAAACCATACCACAAACTACGTATTACCAGCGAATTTCGCTCAGAAATATCTTGGTGGTTTAATTATATCGATACTTTTAATGGCTATGCTAAGCTCTTGGGTCTACATGCCCCTTCAATTTCTGTCTATAGTGACGCTTCAGACTGGGGCTTTGGAGCAGCCCACTCGGGCGACTGGTTGGTGGGGAGTTTTTTATGCGACCCAACCTTAACTGGGGAGGTCGGCCACCATTTTGCTGTGACTGATCAGGCCTGTCGTGAGGCCCATATTAATCAAAAAGAAATGTGGGCGGTCATCGCTGCCGCCCGCAGGTGGTGCCACCTTTGGAGAGATCACCGTGTTGTTTTCGTGACAGACAACAACACGGTGCGGGCAGCGCTAGCCACGGGCCGATGTATAAATAAACTCATAATGCGCTACATAAAGGAGCTTTTTTGGCTCTCAGTAACATTTAATTTTGATGTTAGCTCGCCTTATGTTAGAAGTAAAAACAATATCGTCTGCGATGCGCTAAGTAGGTGGCGTGATCCCCCGAGCAGGGCTCGTATTGGGGCAGTAGACCAGCTGGCATGTATGTGTTGTGCCAACCTATTCATGTGATCTAACACCTTCTTTTGCAGACCTGGAGCTCCTGAGGAGGGCGGCCGGTGCCATGAGCGACCAATACTATGCTCCGAACTCTCGTGCAACACGCTCAATGCAGATTAGGAAGTACCTCAGCTTTATAGATGAGTTCCGGGGCATTATATCGCCTGTGCCTTGCCCCCCCTCTCAGGTCGCCCTCTACGTAGCTTGGCTATCACGTACGCTAAAATACTCTTCAATTGTAAATTATGTAAGTGCCCTTAATTTCTTCCTGAAGGCAGAGAATAGTGACCCGATCGATTTTTCGTGCCACCAGGTGAGAACGATTTTGGGAGGCGCTAAGCGCGCTCTGGGGTGCGCGGTTAAGCGTGCGGCCCCGCTATTACCCTCTGAGCTATTAAAAATGTTTTCCTTTATGTCTTTAAGCGAGGGCCATGTGGCCACCCGCGCGGCCATACTACTTGGGTTTAGGGCTCTCCTCCGCAAATGCCAGATTACCGACTCTGAGTCCGTCCTCTTGCGCTCAGATTTCTCCTTCCACGCCTGGGGAATGGTGGTCACCGTTCGGCGATCCAAGACGATCCAGTTTGCGGAGAGAGAGCTCCTGATACCGGTCGCGCGTGTGCCTAACACGGACCTGTGCGCTGTTTTTTGGGTCAAGAGGCATTTTGCCGAGGTAAAATTGGATTCGGGATCCCCCGCCTTTCAGGTCCCTTCGGGCTCTGGACGCTACAAGCCTCTTGATTACAGATCACTCCAGGCTACCATCAAACACTTTGCAGCGCTGGCCGGGTTTCCACAGGAGAATTCTTCCTGTCATTCACTAAGACGTGGGGGGTGTACCTATCTTGCCCTCCAGGGTGCTTCGATAGATGAGATTAGGGTAAGGGGGGACTGGGCGTCTGATGCTATATATACATACATCGCCCGCCCTCTGTCGGAGAGGATTGTCGCTGACATCCGTGTTGCCTCGAGCCTGGGGGAAGTAGAGTAAGTTTGTCTGGGATGGTCCGTTGGACGTGGCATTGTCAGCCCAGCCAGATACTCTCTATTATATATGTTTTACACCCATATTTATATATACCTTATTGTAATAAAGATTGTATCATCCACGCCGGTCTTCTTGTAATGCGTACTTACAGCAAAGCATATACTACGTATATGCCGATGTAGGTTTCGCATGGTGCTGCCCATCGCGGCGGTGCCTGGTACTACCGCGTGGGGTTCCGGCAAAATCCGCTACTCGGCGCTGCTGTAGCGATATATACACTGAGCGCGCGCCGGTCGCGTCACTACGCCTCTACACATTCATACGAATTACTTTTATTTTTACTTGATCGGTAGGGCATTGTCAGCCCAGCCAGATACTCTCTATTATATATGTTTTACACCCATATTTATATATACCTTATTGTAATAAAGATTGTATCATCAATGCCGGTCTTCTTGTAATGCGTACTTACATATATATATATATATATGTAAGGGCCACTAAGCGACAACGAACGAAGAACAAGTGTGGGTTATACTAATAGTAATACTGTTTTTTGAATGAAGAATACTGTATCTGGCTGGGCACAAACCGCCCAACCGAATAAAAAATAATGAGAAAAAAATCCGCGGGTCAGGTACCGCGTGTAGTGTGGAAGAGACTCGGCACGCGCACACGCATATATATCGCGATCCAAGCGCCACCTGGCGGATCACACTTATATATTAATAAAGGCGACGTAGCGCAGACTAGCGGGTTAGTTTTTGTAAGAAGCGACACATCATAGTAGCAAATATGAGCAATGTTAGTGTGGTATAATAATAATCAGTAATAATAAATTAAACCGAGGAGGGAGCCCGCGGCCCACTTATTTCCTCACTTACAAGTACAGTCAAACCTCTCTATATCGACCGACCTTGGTACCGACTTTAAGTGGTCCATTTAGGGAGGTGGTCGGTTTAGGGTGTTAGAATATGGTCACAATGGTATTGTTGAGACCCAAATAAAACGATCGATATAGGGAAGTGGTCGATCTGTGGAGGTGGTCGGTTAGGGAGGTTTTACTGTATATACAACGTATATATATATATATATATATATATATATATATATATATATATGATGTATAATGCATTATGCGAGTATAAATGCAAGGGTAACATGTACATCCTATAATTCCTCATGCGCATTGGTGGAGCGACCCTCCCCCCTCCCAGCTGCCGGGTATTGCCGGGCGGGCGCCACCTCGCGTCACACTCTAGAGGAAATTATATATATTTATATATATACATATATATATATATATAGAGAGAGAGAGAGGGAGAGAGAGAGAGAGGGAGAATGAGAGAATTTTGTTGTTGTTGTTCAAGTGTTTTTATTCCTCTGAATAACATGTTGTCAGTGCTAATGCACTGGTCTTCCAGCCCTAATCACAATTTCCTCTACACAGTAAACAAATCTACAACAATATACAGATAGACAATTACAGGAAAATAAGCAAAACATTGGTACATGAATGATAGGTAAAGAACAAGATAAGCGAAAAAGAAACATATGCGGGGGGGGGGGGGGGGTAACTATGTTAGACTAGTATGGTAGGCGTTAGTAGGGGTAGGGGGGCATAACTGATTATCTTTCTAGTAGTAACATACTCGTTGAAAGGGTGATCGGGGATTTAGGGTGGGCCTTTGTGATTGAACTTGTATGGAAGGACGAAGAAGGAGACAGAGTTGGACTAAGTACTTTATTAGTATATTAGTTATTACTATTAGCCTCTGACTGGCAAGAACTAATTAGCCCTACAGAATACAAAAAACAACATTTCAGTGAGAATGACCGTTGAGTAGTGATTAGTTCGGCATTCGCCCGTGGGTCGCGCGGCAATAACACCACTCCCCAGCGAATTAAAGTTGCATGGTCCGATGGCACTTGAATTTTTGTCTTATTTTTGAGATAAATATATCAAATTGATCGTTACAAGCTACTAATCATTAGTCCGGAGTGATTTTGATTAAAGATGATTAGTTTTGAAGTAATATGAGCTGAAAGAACCAAAAATAATTTCGACAAGCTTGTCAAAAGTCCTGTGGCTATGACCCAGATGGTCATCTCGCGGTGACCACGTGATGTGAGATGACCTGGAACCTTACAGGACTGTAGGTAGGTATTCCTGGTTGGCTGGCTTCTGGGACTGGATTAGTGCCATAGGCCCATGGCACTAGGGTTTTTAACAAAATATAATGTGTGTCTGTTGTCTGCTTGTGTCTGTCTATGTATGTCTGTATGTATCTGTGTGTGTATTTCTGTGTGTGTCTATCTGTGTGTTTCTCTGTATGTGTGGGTATGTATGTATGTGTGTGTATGTATGTGTGTGTGTCTGCCTCTATCTGTGTGCGTCTGTCTATGTGTCTCTGTCTGTGTGTGTCTCTCTCTGCAAAGTCAGGTCGGGTGTATGTGTGTCTGTGTATGTCAGGTGTGTGCATGTCTGTGTGTTTCTGTGTCTGTGTGTGCTGTCTATGCATGTCTGTCTGTGTGTGTCTATCTATGTGTGTCTGTGTGTGTGTATATGTGTGTGTATATGTATGTGTGGTAATGTCTGTGTGTGTATGTGCGTCTGTGTGTATATCTGTGGGTATGTATGTGTGTGGCTGCCTCTGTCTGTGTGTGTGTGTCTCTCTCTCTGCAAAGTCAGGTCGGGTGTATGTGTGTCTGTGTATGTGTGTATGGGTGTGTATGTCTGTATGTGTGTGTGTCTGTGTGTATGTATGTGTGTGCATGTATGTGTGTGTCTGCCTCTGTCTGTGTGCGGCTGTCTATGTGTCTGTGTGTGTGTGTCTATCTCTGCAAAGTCATGTCGGGTGTATGTGTCTCTGTGTATGTCGGGTGTGTGCATGTATGTGTGTTTGTGTGTCTGTGTGTGCTGTCTATGCATGTCTGTCTGTGTGTGTCTATCTGTGTGTCTGTCTGTGTGTATATATATGGGTGGTAATGTATGTGTGTATGCATGTGTGTATGTTAGTGTGTGTCTGTATGTATATGTATGTGTGTGTGTCTGTGTGTGTATGTCTATGTGCCTATGTCTCTGCATGTCTGTCTGTGTGTATGTCTGTGTGTGTCTGTCTGTGTGTGTGTGTGTGTGTGGCTCTCTCTCTGCAAAGTCAGGTTGGGTGTATGTGTGTCTGTGTATGTCGGGTGTGTGCATGTGTGTGTGTTTCTGTGTATGTGTGTGCTGTCTGTGCATGTCTGTCTGTGTGTGCCTATCTATGGGTGTATGTCTGTGTGTGTATGTCTGTGTGTGTATGTCTTGTGTGTGTGTCTTGTGTGTGTATGTCTGTGTGTATGTCTGTCTGTGTGTCTCTGTAAAGTCAGGTCAGGAAACACAGACACATACACACACATCCACCTCATATCCCCTTCCCCTCTATGACCCTGCACAGCAGGCCTACTTGGTTGGGGGGCTAATGGGGTCACAAGATTGGCCTAATTGGTTAATGGCCTTCCTGCATAATGGGTGTTTCAAACTGAGTGTTCAAAGGGGTGAGGTTATAAACTCACTGGTTATTCTGTATATACTGTCCCAAATCATTAGCTAATACAGCAATATCTAAGTTGGATATATAGCATCAAATGTAATTAGTTGTTTTAATTTTGACAAAATTATATTTCATCGGACCATGCAACTTTAAGGCAGGTCTATATTCGTCAAATATCGCCGAATTACATTAATAAATACATGCGCCTTTCTTTATTTTTTATATTATCATAACGGATTATGCGACACACATATCACATATATATATAGGTATTTTATATCCTAATATCTTTATCTACAAAATATGACAGGAACTCAAGACCATCAGCTAATGCTCCTTTAAGTGTCTATTATTATTAGTATTATGGTTATCATGTTCTAACCCGGTCTGTTACTCTGTTACTAGTGAGAAAGTTAGTGCTGTGGTTTATTATACTCAGTAGTCAATTTCGACTTCTGGCTACAGAAAGAGAGGGCACCCTCGTCTCCGGTTCAAGGATACCATCAAGAGAAACCTGAAGCTGAGAGACATTAAAGTTGCATAGTCCGATGGTTTTGAATTTCCGATTTTTTTCTGAGATAGATATATAAGATCGATCACTTGTATCTACTTTACATTAGTTCAAAGTTACTTTTATTTTAAATGGTAAACTTTTGAGATATTTTGAGTGCAAACATGGAAGATTAGTTTCGGCAAGCTTGTCAAAACTCTGTCACCATAGACTTCTGCAGTAACATGTTCTGTTAAATTGACTCAGTATTGCCTTCTACGCAGAAACAAATGCTTAATAAGTGCATCACTATCTATGGTAGATATGTAAAATCAAATCTAGATAATTGGTTTGGTTTTGAAAATTTGATATTTGATCGGACTATGCAACTTTAAGACCGACTCATGTACACAACTCTCACAGCAGAGAGCTAAATGCAGAGCGGCAGTCAAGTAATGAAAGCAGTCTTTGTCGCATCGCGACCGACAGCATGATGATGATGAGTCAATTTCGAGTTGCGTCTAGACGAGTTCGGGGCGTCACACACACCTATTTATATCTTTAGTACCTGCTACGCACCTCCCGAGTGAGACGAGTATCGGACATATGGTGGCCATAGACATGCAAGATTTACAAATGCTTTTTGGTGCACTACATAGACCCCATTAGTCACATAGGTAGACGTCATTTTGTACTAATACAAGCTTCTTGATATCACGACCGGATGCCGTGCGGTGGCCGAATCGGTAGAGCGGGTAGAGTGCAGGCTTCCCATGTGGAAGATCAGGGGTTTGAATCCCCTCCCCTCCCCTCCCCTCCCCTCCCCTCCCCTCCCCTCCCCCCCCCCTCGTCTCCTCTCCTCTCCTCCCCTCTCCTCTCCTCTCCTCTCCCCCCTCTTCTCTCATCTCCTCTCCCCTCACCTCTCCTCCCATCCCCTCTCCTCTCCTGTCCTCTCCTCTCCTCCCCTCCCCTGCTCTTATCCCTTCTCCTCCCCTCCCCTCTCCTCTCCTCTCGTCTCATCTCTCCTCTCCTCTCATCTCCTCTCCTATCCTCTCCCCTCCCCTCCTCTCTTCTCTGATCTCCTCTCCCCTCTCCTCTCCCCTCTCCCATCCTCTCCCCTCTCCTCTCCCCTCTCCTCTCCCCTCTCCTCTCCCCTCCCCTCTCCTCTCTTCCCATCCCCCCCTCCCATCCCCTCCCCGAATGTGTTGAGCGTCCGTCTCCCGTGTTGGTAGATCGTGGGATTCGAACCCACAGATTCAAACACTGGTCCAGTCAAACCAATGACTTATAAATTGATACTTGTCGCTTCCTAGCCAGGCACTTGCCATTATTAGGATGGGGCAAGGATTGGTTGGTTCAGTGTCAGGAAAATGTGACTGAGTGGGATATCTGATCATGGTGCTGGTGGCCTAGTCTCCCAGTGGGGCATCACTATAAAGTTGCCATGAGCGTGCACTGCTACAAGTTGGTACCTGTACTGATATGACCTTAGATGTTATGTTGCCAGGACGTAAAACTCCAACAACCAACCAACCAAAATACAGACAGGCACCCACATTTTATCTTATGTATTTAACGATGCCTCTAGAGCACATTGATTTTTATCATTGGCTATTGGACATCAAACATATGGTCATTCTGACATATTTCTTTGGAGGAAACCCGCTGTCGCCACATAGGCTACTCTTTCAGATAAGCATCAAGGGGTCTTTTATATGCACTTTCCCACAGACAGGATAGCACATACCACAACCTTTGATGAACCAGTTGTGAACCACTGGTTGGAATGGAAAATAACCCAAACTGTAAATGTGTCCAATGAGCAGGATCGATCGGATGACCGACACCTTTACAGGTGGATGCTCTACTGCCTGAGCTACGTCCCGCTCCCCAGTTTACGTCACAAACCTACAGCCGTGCCACAGCAAATTAGTTATCTCACAAACATATATTTGAGACGCATGAGGATGCATTGAATGTTTTAAACCAAAACAGTTAAAGCTGCATAGTCCAATGAAGCATCAAATTTTCAAAACCAAAATAATTATATAGATTTGATTTTGACTCTACACATCTAACTTAGATATTGACGCACATATTAAGCATTTATTGCCACATAGAAGGGAACACTGAGGCTATTTGATAGAACCTGTTACTGTTGAAGCCTATGGTGTCAGAGTTTTGGCGTGCTTGCCAAAACTAAGTTTACATGATTGAATTTCAAATATCTCAAAACTTATCCGTTTAAAATAAAAGTTACTTCAATCTGAAATAAGGTAGATTATAACGATCAATTTAATATATTTATAAAAAATTACCAAAACGCAAAACCATCGGCTTATGCAACTTTAACTGTATCTGGTTCCAGGTGTCCAGCTGAGATATCGCCACCCTCATTAAATCTTTATTGCACTTTGTTGCCATTCTCGAAAATAGGTAAGAATTTACGTGTGCACACGCACATTCATCTTGTGCATGTTTTTCACTTCAAATATCTTCAAAGTTAGCCCTTTTTAAAATATAAAAAAGTTAGTTCAATTTAAAGTAGTTGGTCATGGTGCGAATATGCTCTTTATTTGGCGGGGGGGGGGGTGTAGAGGGGGACAAAACCGCGAAAAATCATCGGATTGACTAACTGTAAAATGTAGAGAAAAGAAACGGGCCCGCACAGATGGATCGTGTTTGTGTTTGCACAACGCGCCATGGGGCGTCCCTCGATGCACCGAGTGACACCGGGTGAACAGCGCCCCCTGGGCAGGCCAGTTTTACTAACACTTCATATGAGTTTTTATTTTTGTGTTTTGTTATTTTGTTTTGTCATTTTGTTTTGTTTTATTTTGTTAGTTTGTTTTGCTTCTGTCTTACGTCATAGGAACACAACCTCTGACGTCATACCAGGACATGTCCGCACTCCTGACTACTTTATAGTGCTGCCCCTTTGGAAGGCCTGGCTGCCGGCACCATCATCCAATAGAGGGAGTGCACGTGACGTCATTACTTAGCAATCAGCGGTCAGCGGGCTGCCATCTTGGATTACGAGCACCCTCCCTAGCCATTTTGTGAATGCATGCAGTAAAACAGAGTTTTCTTGTGATATGCGAGGTTCTGGGAGGTTTACATCCAATGTGTTTACTTACAGCACCTTAGCAACAACTTCTGAAGCCAAACTGCTCAAAACAGTGACAAATAAACCAACAAATCAGTAAATAAGCACAGTATAGGCCGTTGCAAGCCTATGTCATCCAATATGGCCACCGAAAGTTGTCTTGTGACGTCATAACACCCCCTCTATATTCCACTCAGTCACATTATCCTGATACTGAGCAAACCAGTCCCTGCCCTATCCTAGTAAAGCTGAGTACCAGGCTAGGTAGTGACAAGCATCAATTTTTTATGGCCTTGGTTTGACTCGGCCATGGTTCTAATCCACAAGCTCCAACAAGTACGGGAAGCAAACCAGGGGCCGTATGCAGGAGTCAGTGTTAGCGAGGCAAAACGGTGCTTGGCGGGAATTCCGGTTTAGCGGCGAAAAATGGTATGCACAAGTCAGTGTTAGACCTAACACCAAATGCTTAACCAGTGTTACGTTACCCCTAAAAAATAGTAGGTTTACCGAGTTTATTAGGCCCAAATCTATTCAATGCTGTCATATTTAACAGAATTACATACGCAATAAGTGAAATTTTATCAATTTAACCCTAAATTCAAAGCGTTATTAAGGCTACTGCCGTAACGGCGGCGATATTAAGAGTTATATTTTCGAATCGACAAAGGTAAAGTAAACAAATCGCCGCCGCCGCATCGACGTCGCTTTCCATACTGGCGGCGGCCGCGGTTTGTTTACTTTACGTTCGTCGATTCGAAAATATAACTAGTAATATCGCCGCCAATGCGGCAGTAGCCTTAATAACGCTTCGAATTTAGAGTTAAATTGATAAAATGTCACTTATTGCGTATGTAATTCTGTTAAATATGATCACATTCAATAGATTTGAGCCTAATATTTGGCTACAAACGCAGAGGGATTTCCCAAATCTATAAATACATTCACGTTTAGCTATAATGAAAGTGTTACGCGCTCCTGCATACGACTTGACACAGTTCCCGACGTCGGTGATAGCTAAACGGTAACAGGCTCTAACACCAAAACCTGCTAACACTGACTCCTGCATACGGGCCCAGGGGCCATATGCAGGAGTCAGTGTTAGGGTAAAAACGGTGTTTGGTGGGAATTCCGGTTTAGCGGCGAAAAATGGTATGCATGAGTCAGAACGTAAAGTAAACAAATCGCCGCCGCCGCATCGACGTCGCTTTCCATACTGGCGGCGGCGGCGGTTTGGTTACTTTACGTTCGTCGATTCGAAAATATAACTTTAAATATTGCCGCCAATGCGGCGGTAGCCTTAATAATGCTTCGAATTTAGGGTTAAATTGATAAAATGTCACTTATTGCATATGTAATTCTGTTAAATATGATCGCATTCAATAGATTTGAGCCTAATATATGGCAACAAACGCAGAGGGATTTCCCAAATCTATAAATAAATTCACGTTTAGCTATAATGTAAGTGTTACGCGCTCCTGCATACGACTTGACACAGTTCCCGACGTCGGTGATAGCTAAACGGTAACAGGCTCTAACACCAAACTCCGCTAACACTGACTCCTGCATACGGGCCCAGTGCTTTTAGTTTGACTGATTTAGCCACCCCGTTCAGTTCTGTACCTAAATGTACTGGTTGGCTGGTTGTTGTAGTTTTACGTCCTGGCAACACCTACGGTTATATCAAGACGAACTAAATGTACTAAGAATGATCAGATTAGTGAGGGGAGTTCATGGGAAACACAAAGGCTTTTCTTTATGTTTGTTGTTTATTTTCCCTTCTTTAAATTTTCGCTGATAAAGCTGTATAGTGCGATGAAAGCATCTACCTAGTTTGATCCTATGTATCTAACTTATATATAGACCTATTTCAATGTTTGTAAACATTGTGTATGCGCGCGCAGCTTGGCTGCAGAACGAATGCACACTGCCACTGAGTTTGTCAGTACGCGCAGTGCAAAATGTCAGTTTTATTAAAAATTAATAGAAATCCAGAACCCTAAAGGGCGCATTCCATATACGCGTAATGCGTAATGCGAATGCGAATGCGAATGCGACAAAAAATCGAAACGCCTTGAAACCTATGAGCTACATTCCATACACGCGTAATGCGTAATGCGAATGCGAATGTGTCAGAAATCCATTATCCAGATCGCTCCATGTAGCGATCGGTGCGTAATGCGTAATGCGTAAAGGCGGTGCGAATAGAAAATCATCAGTCGCATTTGTCCATTGATATAAGGTTGGAGGAGGCGACTGATAATTACGGACAGCCGGGACAAGGTGGTGCGAACAGAAAAGCATCAGTCGCATTTGTCCATTGATATAAGGCTGGAGGAGGCGACTGATAATTACGGACAGCCGGTGCAAACATGTAGGTGTATGCGGCGGACCTGTTAGGAAGCAGTCTTCATATTTGGGACGGTCCTAACATCCCTCTAAGCAAGCTAAACTGAGCCATGTTTGGACCGTCCCATTCTCTGTGTGTGTGTCTCTGTGTGGGTATCTGTGTCTCTGTGTGTGTGTCTCTGTGTGTGTGTCTCTGTGTGTGTGTGTCTCTGTGTGTGTGTGTCTCTGTGTGTGTCTCTGTGTTGTGTCTCTGTGTCTGTGTGTGTGTATATGTGTGTGTATCTGTGTCTGTGTGTGTCTCTGTGTGTGTCTCTGTGTGTGTCTGTGTGTGTCTCTGTGTGTGTCTCTGTGTTGTGTCTCTGTGTGTGTGTGTGTCTGTGTCTCTGTGTCTTTGTGTCTCTGTTGATGTGTGTGTGTCTGTGTGTCTGTGTGTGTATCTCTGTGTCTCTATGTGTGTCTCTGTGTTTCTGTGTGTGTGTCTCTGTGTCTGTGTGTGTTTCTCTCTGTGTGTCTCTGTGTGTGTCTGTGTGTGTGTCTCTGTGTCTGTGTGTATGTCTCTGTGTGTGTGTCTCTGTGTTGTGTCTCTGTGTCTCTCTGTGTGTCTCTGTGTGTGTATCTGTGTCTCTGTGTGTGTCTCTGTGTCTGTGTGTGTCTGTGTGAGTGTCTGTGTGTGTGTCTGTGTGGGTGTGTCTGTGTGTGTGTCTCTGTGTTGTGTCTCTGGTTGTGTCTCTGTGTCTCTGTGTGTGTCTCTGTGTGTGTGTATCTGTGTCTGTGTGTGTGTGTCTCTGTGTCTGTGTGTGTCTCTGTGTGTGTCTCTGTGTGTGTGTCTGTGTGTGTCTGTGTGTGTGTCTCTGTGTGTGTCTCTCTGTGTTCTGTCTCTGTGTGTGTCTCTGTGTGTGTATCTGTGTCTGTGTGTGTCTCTGTGTGTGTCTCTGTGTGTGTCTCTGTGTGTATATGTGTCTGTGTGTATATGTGTCTGTGTGTGTCTCTTTGTCAGAGACACAGACACACAGACACACACATAGAGACACACACAGAGACACAGAGTCACACACACACAGACACAGACAGAGACATACACAGAGACACGGAGACACAGACACACACATAGAGACACACACAGAGACACAGAGTCACACACACTTTTATATACTTTTTATATACTTCACTGCATAACGCATAACGCAATACGCATTATGCGTATATGGAATGCTGGCATTCGCATAACGCATAACGCGTAACGCATAACGCATTACGCATTACGCGTATATGGAATGCAGCCTTAACTGTATCAATTTAATATAATCCTTTTGGTAAACATAAAATTGGTCAATATGCCTACTACTGTACTAATGCCCTTATTCGGCTTTTTTGTCTGTAAAGAACCAGAAGGGGAAACTAACGCAATTCATAAAACCTGTGGCTGCTGAAGCATTATAATGAGTGCCCAGCATCTTGGTGTGCACACCAAAATTAACAGGGCATGTTTTCACCTATTATTAGTACTAATGCCTCGGTCACAGATGCGTTACAGCGTGCTTCCGGCGAACGTAATTCACCGCATCGGCCAGACCGTATGTCGACAGTACCGAGGCTGGTAGATTTAGAGAGGTTTTACTGTACATTATAATGAGAGAGTGCCGCTGCCCGAGAGAGTGCCGCTGGTAACTTGCAAAAGCCAGCAGCACTTCAACACTTTTGCAGGCAGCTTTCATGAAATGTATACTCGAACGGATGGGGCTGCCCTCTATGGAAGATCTTCTGATCAAAAAGAATCTTCGGTGGACTGGACACCTCATGAGGATGTCATCAGACAGGCTACCAAAGCAGATCCTTTATTCTCAACTGTCTTCTGGCTACAGAAAGAGAGGGTGCCCCCATCTCCGGTTCAGGGATACCATCAAGAGAAACCTGAAGCTGAGAGACATTAAGACCGACTCATGGATGCGACTCTCACAGCAGAGAGCTAAATGGAGAGCGGCGGTCAAGTAATGAAAGCAGTCTTTGTCGCATCGCGACCGACAGCATGATGATAATGAGAAAGCTAATAGTAATATCATCTCAGAAAATTTCAGAAACTATGCCACTTTAAAATCGGACTATGCAACTTTAAAATGTTGTGTCAGTGCGCCATCTGTCGCATTTATAAGACACTACAGTGGCCAGCTACTCTTCGCGCACCCCCCCCCCCCCCCCCACACACACACACTCCTCCCACACACACACCTCCCCTCCTCCTCACCATCTGTTAACTGCACCCGTCCGTGTGTGGCGGGGGAGAGCAGTAGCACAACTCGTGGAGGAGCAGTGAGCTCCTCTGAGCTTCACTCAACAGCTCGTATCATCATCGCATCCAGTAGCGCATCCTCTTTCGCCTCCACGGTCTACTCAGCACCCGGCACCCGGCCACCCGGCACCCGGCAGTCATGCGCACAGCGGTACGAAGCCGGAAGCATCAGGCGGCATTTCGCACTCAGCAGCAAGTTGTAGTAAGTAACACCTCACCTCAACGGGACGCCGCGTCTCAGCGACGTATCGGCGTCTCGCCACCTCTGAGGTGGTCTGATCGGGGGAGCTGCCATTCCTGGCACCTCTGAGATGGTTTACGTTGCGGAGCTTCCCTGTTCAACAGCTCAGAGGTGGTTTGGTTTAGGGAGAAGTTCCATTCTCAACACCTCTGAGGTGATTTACGGAGAATTGCCGTGGATAGCACCTCTGAGGTGGTTCTCAGTAGCGGTCCAGCACAGCGTCTGAGCCACTGAGGTGGTTTGGTGAGCAGCTCATCCAGTTCCATCCACACACCATGATTGATAAAGGCCCTGTCACACCTAACCGGATTGGGTGAAACGGACAGAAACTGAACAAAGTCCATTTTGTGTCCATACAAGTTTTGAACATGCACAAAACTAGGAACGAATGCCGCTGGACTGACGTCTACGGTTCTTGTCCAGTTTGCATTAATTTTGTCCGTTGGCTATCCGTTCATGTCCGTTTCATGTCCATTTCATGTCCGTTTCATGTCCGTTCGTCACGTTTACCAAACTATCGGACTATGCAACTCCGATGAAAGCATCTACCTATTTCTCGATAGCGCAACATTTTGACACATTTTAATACATCTTGATACTTATCACCACCGGACTAGACAATTCTGTCCGTTGCTCAATCCGGCGAGGTGTGACAGACCGAGACTTTCCTTCCTGTTGGATGTGCACATGGAATACACAAACATACCACATCCTCTCAATACACGCCCTAACCACATCCCCCTCTCCCCACCCACAATGCTCCCCACATGCACCTCTCCCCTACCCACATTCACCTTCCTCCCACCCACCCACACATACACACACTCACACACCAGTAAATGTCAAGCTCCCTGTGTCTCTCTTACTTCGGCATGCGGGAAATCGTGAGTTCGGTTCCCGGTCGAGTCAAACCAATGATTTATACAATTGATACTTGTCACTTCCTAGCCTGGCACTCGGCATCAATATGATAGGTCAAGGACTGGGATATCAGGTCATGGTGCCAGTGGCCTGATTTCCCAATGGGGCAGCACTATAAATTTGACATGAGCGTGCACTGTCACAAGTCGGTACACATCCTGACATGACCTTAGATGTTGCCAGGACGTAAAACTCCAATCCCCAACCAACCAACTTGGGACCCACAGGAGTAGGGTGAGGACGACACTGGCCTTGCCGAATGCATAATGTATAATGGTTCATGCGCAACGCTGCGTTGCCATGGAGACGCGCATGCGCACTGTGCGTGACTTCACCATCGCACACTCGCTGGCTAACTCATTAATGAGGAGGATGGTTTATCCATTAGCACCGGAAGTAGAAATGTTACTGTTACAGCTGGAGGGCGCCGCACACAGGAACGACCGAGCGAGCTCCTGATGTAGGCTGGTTGAGCATATCATTTCTGCAGCACTCTCTAGTCCACAGCTTAAATTAATGTTGCATAGTCCGATAGTTTTGAATTTCTGTATTTTTTCTGAGATAAATATATTAGATCGATCACTAGTATCTACTTTACATTAGTTCAAAGTTACTTTTATTTTAAATGGTAAACTTTTGAGATATATTGAGTGCAAACATTTTGAGTGCAAAACTCTGACACCATAGACTTTGCAGTAACAGGTTCTGTTAAATTGACTCAGTATTGCCTTCTACACAGAAACAAATGCTTAATAAGTGCATCAGTATTTAAGTTAGATATGTAGAATCAAATCTCGATAATTGGTTTGGATTTGAAAATTTGATATTTCATCGGACTATGCAGCTTTAATACCCAAGGGTGGTGATGCCCACCAGACACCTACAGGGAGTGGTGATTATTGCTATAGTGATGCCAACTAGACACTTACATTAGTTACTGATTATTGGTACTGATTCGCGTCAGATACCTTCATGTTAGTGGTGATTATTGGTAATGATGCCCACCAGACACCTCCTGAGAATGGTAATTAACAGCAGTGATGCCCACCTGACACCTTCAGGGGGTGGCAAATATCGGTAGTGATTCCCACCAGAAACCTCCTGAGAGTAGCGATTATTGGCTGTGATGCCCACCAGACACCTTCTAAGAGTCGCAATTGTCAGTAGTGATGTACACCAGACACCTTATGATAGTAGGCACTGAGGCTCACCAGATACCTTCCGAGAGTAGCACTTATTGGTATTGATGCCTTTCAGACACCTCCAAAGAGTGTCGATTATCAACAATGATGCCTGTCAGACACCTTTAGATAGTGTCGATTATCAACAATGATGCCTGTCAGACACCTTCAGATAGTGTCGATTATCAACAGTGATGCCTGTAAAACACCTTCAGATAGTGTCGGTTATCAGCAGTAATGCCTGTCAGACACCTTCAGATAGTGTCGATTATCAGCAGTGATGCCTCTCAGACACCTTTAGATAGTGTCAATTATCAACAATGATGCCTGTCAGACACCTTCAGAGAGTGTTGATTATCAACAATTGTGCCTGTCAGACACCTCTTGGAGAGTGTCGATTATCAACAGGAATGCCTAATAGCGTGTGTGAATGGACAGTGTGTGAATAGACAGTGTGTGTGAATGGACAGTGTGTGAATGGATGGTGCATGTGTGAATGGACAGTGTGTGAATGGATGGTGGATGTGTGAATGGACACTGTGTGAATGGATGGTTCACCGTGAGGTATTTGGGGATAGCGTCTGTCAGCCGGACGCAAAGTATGGAATCAATTATGTGTAACTGGTCAGTGGATACTGCCCCTCCCCCCCCCCCACACACACACATCCGCCCACCCTACCACACAAGCACATCTTCCCACACAACCCCATAGATACAACCCCCCACACCCCACCCGACACCTACCCCACTCAACCCACACCCAACCCACAACCACACCCACACTACCCAACCCAATCCTCACTCCTACCCAACCCATCCCACACTCACACCACCTAACCCACACCAACCAACACCTACCCACTCCTACACCACCCAACCCACACTCACACCACCCAACCCACACCCACACCACCCAACCAACACCCACACCACCAAACCCACACTCACACCACCTAACCCACACTCACATCCAACACTTGCTATCCGGACCGCACTTCGTCCACACCTCTCTCTATCTCCGGTCGGCTGGCCATGGTCCTCCTTGATCATGTCTGAAAAGAGTTCCAGGAGGGGGAGCCCGCCAGTATTTCACTTTCTACTTTTACTCTGTCCTTTTTTTTCTTCTCCCAGGCATACTTCTCCCCCTGATCAAGGGAGTTGTTTGCTTGGGTGGGGCCCTGTACCATATCATTTCTCTCGCTTTGTTCGTGTTGCTGGAACCTGCTGGACCCACCTTTACCCATCCCTTCCTCCTGAACCCTTGCTGATGTTACTGGATACGAGTGCTCTGCTACCGCCAGACGGATTGATTCGGGGCCGCCCCAATGCTTCGCTGTTTTGAATGTTGTGAAGACATCCCCAGCTTCTACAACCATCCCACCTGAAGATTAATCTTCAACCAAAGATTGGACCGATGTATCGGGGCCTTTCTATATTGCTGCAGTTCTGCAGCTGGTAACCATCATAAGGTTACGAACCACCCCAAAAGCAAAAAAGCACTCAGATCACCCAACCCACACCCACACCACCCAACCCACACCACCCAACCCACACCACCCAAACCACACTTCACTCCTGCCCTACCCCAGCCACACCCACCCCAACCCAATCCTTACCCCATGCCTACCCTACCACTACCCTACCCCTAACACACACCACACAACCTCTACCCCACCCCTCACCCCCACCTTATATCGGCCCGGCCCCGGTTGTCCCACCCCATCTCCACCCCATCTCCACCCCAACTCCACCCCATCCCCATCTTCACCCTATCCCCATCTCCACCCCATCCTAACCCTCTACCCCAGCCTCACTTCACTCCCAGTCCCACCCCAGCATCCACATCCACACCAACACCCCCACACCCCACCCACCCACACCCACCCACACCTCACCCTGCGCCCGCACCATCTCGCTTCGGCCCCTAGATAGTCGCACTGCCTTTAACCAGTTATTCATCTACTCTAATTGGCTAAAAATAAATTAAACCATTATTTAAATAACCTGCACCAAATTAAAACCAACATTATCCAGTAGTTTTTACCTATATGGCTTAATGTATGTGTCTAGTTTTGTAGCGTTTCTTTTCCTCTAATGAGCTCTAATGCGCTCTAATGAGCTCTAATGAGGATCTGTTTTACTAAAGGAAAATAACTAACAAACCGGCCGATGATTTGTTGGTGGCGTGGGCCGCTAGCGTCTGTCCGCTTAGCGCCTGCCAGAAACTGTGGATGTGAGTGGAGGGTGAAGCAAGCTTGGCATGAGTAGTTTCAGTAGGAATGTACCCAGTTATAGATAGACATAGATAGACTCAGACAGGCATATATAGACAGAGAGAGACATAGGCATAGCTAAACATAGATAGACATAGATAGACATAGACATAGATAGACATATATACATAGATATACATAGATATACATATCTAGACATAAATAGACATAGATATACATATCTAGACATAGCTAGACAGAGATATACATAGGAGAGCGGCAGTCAAGTAATGAAAGCAGTCTTTGTCGCATCGCGACCGACAGCATCTTTTTTTTTTTTTTTTTTGGTGACAAGTTTTTTATTCTGCCCATAACGTATAAGCTCCCATGAGGGTGCTTGTTTTCAACGCTGGACAGCTGTGATACTGGATTGGTCTGGTCCCGTACTCAGGAGTGTTTACCTGATCTTTCTCGGGCCAACCTTTGCGGTTTTGGGTGTTAGTAGTTTCTATATTAGTTTTTTTTGTTAATTTTCAAGTTTTTTCCTAACCTGTATATGTACCTAGACCTATAGACATACCGTGTTACACGAATTGTGAACGATGTAGCAATCATACAGAGCGCTGTGGGAGAGGATACCCATCCCATTTGAGGTTTGTTACAGCATCCTGTCACACCAGCCTGTGTGCCCTGTAGATAGTACACCTATGTGCCATAACACGCCCGGAACCACTGCAGCGATTCTGCGATCTAGGTGGGATGGCTGTGTTGATGATGAAGCATGACATAGAATCGATTCAGCCATAGAAAACGCCATAGACAGCGTTTACACGCAAAGATAGTACATAGGCAAGTGAGTACATAGAAACTTTTACATAGACATATATAGACATAATGAGATACATAAATAGAGAGAGACAGAGGCATAGCCGGACACGGATAGACACAGACAAGCATAGATAGACAGAGAGAGGCAGAGAGGCATAGCTAGACATAGCTAGACACATATAGGAATAGATAGACACAGAGAGACACATAGGCATAGCTAGACATAGGTAGACACATATAGGAATAGATAGACACAGAGAGACACAGAGGCATAGCTAGACACATATATACATAAATAGACATAGGTAGACATAGATAGACATCTATGAGCCTGTCTCAAAAAGTGCTAACTCTTCATTTTTTTTGTCCATTGTAACGATTTACACAAAACTGCACAGAAACGGTTACACTGAAAACACAAGAACATTTGCTTCAAATCAATATGTATTCTATTGGGATTATGAAACACCATGTAAAAAACAAAGCAGTTTATCATAAGCAAATGCATAAGTAGATAGTGTGTTGATCATTACTATGGACACAGTTTTGTCCCATATTGCTTAGCACCTTTTGAGACAGTCTCATATATATATATAGCTACGGACAGGCATATATATATAGAGAGAGCACTGACTAGCTTACTGTGACTGTGAGGGACGTTGTGGGATAGAACCCCGAGTGAGTGAAGCCAGTGTCTTACAAAACTGATACTTGTCACTACTGTCCGGGAGGGGGTGATGAAAATGGGAAATATTGCGCCTAGAGTAGGACTCGAACCCACATCTCTTTGCATTCCAGGCCAGTGTGCTAACCATCACACAGTAAAATCGCGATAGATCCTCTGGTTTTGATAATATTATGATTTCATGGCGTTATGTACCTTTAAGTGGGACTTTCCCACGACATTCCGAAGGCAGCAACCCGATGCTTCTATATCTGATACCCGCTATCACGCAGAGCTATCTGTCATCTGCCGCCAATGACCCCGAAAGCGAAGCGACCACCCCCCCCCCCCCCCCCCCCCCCGCCCGACCCCCATCCCGCTAGGGGCGCCTGGTGGGCGTTGTCAGCCATTTTTGTTTTTATATTCGTTGATTAAAGCTGCATAATCCGGTGAAACCATCAAATTTTCAAAACCAACACGCCTTGCTTTTGGGGTGGTTTGTAACCTTACAACGGTTACCGGCTGCAGAACTGCAGCAATATAGAAAGGCCCCGATAAATCGGTCCAATCTTTGGTTGAAGATTAATCTTCAGGTGGGATGGTTGTAGAAGCTGGGGATGTCTTTACAACATTAAAAACGGCAAAGCGTTGGGGCGGCCCCCGACTCAATCCAGTCCAGCGGTAGCAGAGCACTTGTATCCAGTAACAGCAGCAAGGGTTCAGGAGGAAGGGACGGGTAAAGTTGGGTCCGGCAGGTTCGAGCAACAAGAACAAAGCAAGAGAAATGATAAGGTCCAGGGCCCCACCCAAGCAAACAACTCCCTTGATCAGGTAACCCTGGGAGAGAGAAAAAGGGTAGAGTATAGGAAAGAGAAATGAGGAGAGTTGAGTCAAAGGACCGTGTCTATTTGCTCTATGGTGACCAGCCGGCGAGCCAAAGAGACAGACAGATTAAGAGTAGAAAGTGAAATGCTGGCGGGCTCCCCCTCATGGAACTCCTTTCAGACATTATCAAGGAGGAGCAAGGCCAGCAGAGAGGACATAGAGAGAGGTGTGGATGAAGTGTGGTCCGGATAGCAAGTGACCAAAATGTTGACCTAGATTTGATCCTACATATCCAACTTAGATACGGGTGCACTTATTAAAGTTGCATAGTCCGATGGTTTTGAGATTCTGTCATTTTTTCTGAGATAAAGATCTTAGTTTGATCATTATGATCTACATTACTTTCATTTGAAGTAACTTTTGTTTTAAATGGATAACTTTTGAGATATTCTTTTAAGTGGAAACATGCTAAATTAATGTTGACATGTATGCCAAAACTCTGGGATTCAAATTCCTGATCTTCTACATGGGAAGCCTGTGTTCTTCCCAATTCGGCCATCGCGTCCGGTCCACGTGACCAGAGAATGTTGACCCTCATGCAGTGGAGAACAAGACACCAAACATATGTAGAACCTAACAGATGGACACGCTGAGGTAAACTCTGAAGGTCACTACTCCCAAATGCCAACACACTACAGCAGGCACCCAGTTTTTGTTTTGTTTTTGTTTTTTGTTGTTGAAGATTTATACTGCCAATTATGGATAAGTCTGAATAGACTTGTTTTCACCATTAGACAGTTTTTCGATAGAAAGCCAGAGCCTACACTTTTACCGACCCAAGTAATTTTTAACCTCCCATACCACATAGACATGGTATGAGAGCAACTGGCCTTTGATGACGCTTTAAGTTATACACAGCGGTGGAAATCCAAATTGGCAGAGGTGGGGGCATGGGGAATAGAACCAGCAACCTTCAGATTAGGAGTCCGACCTAGAAAAAAGTCAGACACTCTAACTACTCCGCCACAGAGAACACCCAGTTACCCGGGTACCAAACTCAGTGCACATCTACCTGCATCAATGTGCAAAACAATATGACCTACTTAGAGAGGACCTCCACAATCAACATTTTCACAACCATGCAAAACATGCACCTTTTCATAACTCCACCCCCCCCCCCACCTCCCCTCACAAAGTGTCCAATAGACCTATTTCAATGTTTATAAACATTGTGTATGCGCGCGCAGCTCGGCTGCAGAAGGAATGCACACTGCCACTGAGTTTGCCGGTATGTGCAGTGCAAAACGTTTGTTTTATTCAAAATTAATAGAAATGCAGAACCCTAACCTTATGAATTTAAGATAATCTATTCGTTAAATATGTTTTCTGGATGTGTTCTAAGCGATTTGTGTCTAAGTGGTGTAGTTTTAGAGATATTTAACTTTTACTGCATGAAGATTGCTCACGGCCATTGACAATGCATTGACAGATTGAGTTTGCCGTACGCGCAGTGCAAAACGTCAGTTTTATTCAAAATTAATAGAAATCCAGAACCCTAACCATATCAATTTAATATAATATTTTTGGTAAACATGTTTTCTATGTGTATTCCAATCAGTTTGTTTCTAGGTTGTGTGGTTTTAGAGATATTTCACTTTTTCTGTAAGAAGATTGCTTACGACCATTGACAATGCACTGAGTTTGCTGACTAGCCCGTGAAGGGTAAACACTGCATTGATTTGTGCTGCAGCAATGCTATGTCTATGCAGAGCATTTATTTGAGCAAAATTAATTTAAAAGCTTTCACTGAGACGATTAAAAAGATATTAATGCGCGATTGAAGAGGAAGATCTGAAGTATTTAATTTACCTCAAGGGCAATTTTCTCTGAAAGTATTAAAAACAGAGATAATAGTGAAAGTTGGCATATTCTGAGCTCATAGCCATTGAGTTTGCAGTGACCGGATGTTGTCCTGCAGCCAAGTGGCACACGCACTGACCTAAATACACATACTGACCTCATATGAAATTGGTCAATAAAAATGTATTGATAATTTGTAGTTGTCTGCACTGACCTCTCAGTGAGTCACATAGAAATGCTAGGTGTGGATTGGGTGATTACATCAGGGAACCTAGGGAGTGTAATGATTAGCATGCTGGCCCTGGAATGGGGAGAAGTGTGGATTTGAAAGCTGCTCTAGGTGCAATATTTAATATTTCCTATTTGTGTGTGTGCATTCTTACCAGTAACATCCTTTATCCACAAAAAAAATCGATTCAGAAAAAAATACAAATATTTTCCAACATAACGTGGCTGCTGTAAATTGTAATCAATGCTACTAACAAAACCCAGCCCTCTTAAAGTTGCATAGTCCGATGGTTTAGAATTTCTGTATTTTTTCTGAGATAAATATATTAGATCGATCACTAGTATCTACTTTACTTTAGTCCAAAGTTACTTTTATCTTAAATGGTAAACTTTTGAGATATTTTGAGTGCAAACATGGAAAATTGGTTTTTGCCAAAACTCTGACACCATAGATTTCTGCAGTAACAGGTTCTGTTAAATTGACTCAGTCTTGCCTTCTACATAGAAACAAATGCTTAATAAGTGCATCAGTTTCTAAGTTAGATATGTCAAATCAAATCTCGATAATTGGTTTGGCTTTGAAAATTTGATATTTCATCGGACTATGCAGCTTTAATCTTATCAACCGTGTCCGAGCGTAGGCTACCCATGCGGAAGCTCAGTATTTCGAAACCCGGCCGTGTCAAACCAATGACTTACAAAATTGATGCTTGTCACTACCTAGCCTGGTGCGCGGCATTTCTAGGATAGGGCAAGGACTGGTTAGCTCAATATCAGGATAATGTGACTGTGTGGGAAATTGGGTCATGGTTCCGACAGCCTGAGCTCCTAATGGGGCAGCACTATAAAGTCACCATGAATACGCAGTGTCAGTGTCACATGTCGGTACCTGTCCTGATATGACCTATGCTATTTCTAGGACGTAAAACTCCAACAACCAACCAACCACAATTAAATGAGACAAGTGCAGTTTGTAAAGTAAATAAATGGCTCTTACATGGCAGACATTCGCCGGTATCAAGGGTGGTGGGAGATAGGTACTAAGTGTACAGTGCATGAATGCTGTCAACACAATTTTAAAAAAGAATAGCAAAAGCAATTGCTTTCACATGGCAGAAATTCGAGGATCACAAGGGTTGTGGAAGACAGGTATTACTGAAGACTTCATGAAGGCTGTTAATAAAAGAACCAAGAATAGTAATGTATTATTACAAGAACTGACACTTTAATAGACTCCTGCCCATGCAGGCTCCCAGCTTTCCCAGGCACTGGACTGACGTGGGTGTGGGTGTGGAGAGGAGGGGTATGGAGGGTGGGGGAGGGGGAGGGGGAGGTCATCCACTTAGCGAGAGGTCATCCAATTAACAGTGGGCGGGTCAAATCAGATACCGCTGACAACCTGATAACGAGCTGTACTGATTGGTAGGTTATTGGAGTTTTACATCCTGGCAACATCTAAGGCCATATCAGGATAGGTACCGACTTGTGACAGTGCACACTCATGGCGCTTTTATAGTGCTGCCCCACTGGGAGATTAGGCCGCCAGCACCATGACCTGATATCTCACTGTCATGTTATACTGACACTGAGCCAACCAGTCCTTGCCCTATCCTAATAAATGAATGGGGAGCGCCTGGCTCGGAAGCGACAAATATAAATGTTTAAGTCATTGGTTTGACGCGCCCAGGGTTTGAACATGTGGGTTCGAATCCCATGTTTGATTGCATAGAGCTAATATTCCATATGTACACGGTATGCGGCATGGAAATGCGGCATGTGGCATAGATATCGATGAGATTTTTGGTCTTTCTTTCTACAAATTTGTGAAGGAAATCCAATCGGTCCATGGGGTGATCCAATTGCCACATTTGCCTTTGCCTTTGCATTTTCATTTGCATTCGCATTCGGACATATGGAAGCACCATTGTGCGTTTACGCGCTTTTCTATTTTTTGCCGCATTCGCATTTTCATTTTCATTCACATACTGCATACCGCATACTGCATACTGCATATATGGAATCTTAGCTTTTTGCGTAAAGTGCGTTATGTTGTTGCAGTCACATATATGATATGGCATCTATGCCTGTTTTCTTTCAGACCATCGATGGATGCTGCCAATATGGCTTCCTTTCGTTGACCTAAATGACTCCAACATGACCTCACATCCCCACATGACGTCACACCAAACCACAAGGTACAGGCAAGGCTTCTTAAATCTCCATTTCACTTCGACAATGCATCACTTCTGAGATAGCAAATTTGGTGTCCAACCAACCAACTAATTGGTTGGTTGGTTGTTGGAGTTTTGTATCCTAGCAACAGCTAACGTCATATCAGGACAAGTACCAACTTGTGACAATGCACACGAATGGCGACTTTATAGTGCTGCTCCACTGGGAATTCAGGCCACCTGCACCATGACCCAATTGAGGGAGTGCACGTGATGTCATTACTTAGCAATCAGTGGTCAGCGGGCTGTCATCTTGGATTACGAACACCCTCCCTAGCCATGTTGTGAATGCATGCAGGTGCAGTAAAACAGGGTTTTCTTGTGTTCTGGGAAGTTCTGGGCAGTTTACCTCCAATGTGTTTACTTACAGTGCTTTAGCAACAACTTCTGAAGCCAAACTGCTCAAAACAGTGACAAATAAACCAACAAATCAGTAAATAATCACAGTGTAGGCAGTTGCAAGCCTTCTGTATGTCATCCAATATGGCCACCGAAAGTTGCCTTGTGATGTCATTACACCCCCTCTAGGCTCTATATCCCATTCAGTCACATTATCCTGACACTGAGCTAACTATGGGATGGGATGGGAACCACAGTGGGATGGGATCCTCTCCCACAGGCCTATATGTCATCTGCGTAGATGTACATAGTAGGCTAAGTTATCATATACAGGTTAGGAAAAAACTTGAAAATTAAAAAAAAAAACTAATATAGAAACTACTAACACCCAAAACTGCAAAGGTTGGCCCGAGAAAGATCAGGTATAGACTCCTGAGTATGGGACCAGACCAATCCAGTATCACAGGTGTCCAGCGTTGAAAACAAGCACCCTCACGGGAGCTTATACGTTATGGGCAGAATAAAAAGCTTGTCACAAAATAACCCCACAAAAAACCCAAACTAGTCCTAGGGTACATTTTATGGGATTCCTTCATGCATTCCCTCGATGTGTTACCGGCCATAGTGGCGGGGTTGGGGGGCGGGGTCGGGGGGGGGGGGAGGCTTGTTGTAGATCCAAGGAAACACCTGAACGTTCCGAACAGTACTCCGGCCGGCTTTCTGGTCTGACTCGGCCTCTGGGTCTCCTGCCTCTGCGCACTATGAGCTAGTGGATGGTGCTGCCACCTAGTGTTAACAAGTGGTAGTCACTCTACCCACCCAGTCGGGCGAGATATCTCATAAAGTCATAATCTCATAGGCCGATGCTCAAACTGATGCAGTTGGTTGGTTGTTGGAGTTTGACGTCCTTGCAACATCTAAGGTCATATCAGGATGGTCACCGACTTGTGACAGTGAGCCCTTGTGGTGATTTTATAGTGCTGGGCCACTGGGAAACCAATCTGCCAGCACCATGACCTGTTATCCCACTCAATCGCATTATCCTGACACTGAACCAACTACTCCTTGCCCTATCCTAATAATGCCAAGTTTGATT